>DF362814.1:29759-40256 GCA_000787875.1 Solanum virginianum
CGATCGACCGATGATGACAACGATGTGAGGGGGTCCCTTTTACTTGACTCTTTAAAAGTTAGAGTGAGTGTTTCCTAATACAAGGACAACACTTTTCCTCTATTTTTTAGATGAAAGAGAAATGACTCTTCATTTCCCTTTACTTAATTACCCGCACATTTTCCTTATTCTTTCACCCTTCATTTCCTTTTCAATCTTCATTTCTCAATCACACTTATTGCTTAAACCCAACAACTAATAATATGCATCAAATTCAAAAATATTTACAATACTTCTCTTCTTTTTTTTTGAAGTACTCTTTTTTCTTCGATTCAAAATTATTTTGAAAGTAAATATCTCAAAAAAGATTGGAGGACAAATTATGTAGCAAAGTTATTTTATTGTTTATTAATATAATCACTTAATTTAAAAAAATTAGTTATAAAACTATTTAATTAATGTTTTCACTAAAAAAATCGACATAAAAAAATAAATTAATTGTTTATACAATGTAGAAAAAAATCCACAAATAAAATTAAATTAAAAAGTAAAACTTATCACACACACAAAAACTAAAATGGAATTTTATCATTTTTTGAATAGTTATTACATGCTCTTCATTTAATTCTAAACATATTAGTATGTGTATCTATAATTCAAAGTATAGACATAATGCAAAAAAAGACCATACAAATTTGTCAAAGTTGAAAAATCCATCTTCAATTCATACAAATTTGTCAAAGTTGAAAAATCCATCTTCAATTCATACAAGTCCCAATGGAAGAAGCTATAAATTAATGATCAGTTGGAAGTATTATTGGGATACGTGGAATAATAATCACCAAACATTCAACTTAGCATATCACTTCTTCCGTTCATTTTTATTTGTTCACTATATTAAAAATATATGTCTAATAAATTTTCTCAATTCACTTTTACTTGTCATTATTTCACTTATTGAGGTCAAAGTACATGAACTTTGATAAATATTTTAAAATGTATTTTTTCGTCATATTTGTTTGAGAAGGATTTTAACTTATAATATTTTTCTTATAGTTTTCAACCATCTATATTTTAGATTTTAAGTATTAAATTTAACTACTTCAATTTAGTTTTAAAATTAATCAAGTTGACATTGAAAAACGAGACAAATAAAAGTGAACAAAGAGAGTACTTGTCCATTTTTAAAATCAAAAAGTAATTTTACAGTTAATTCATAATTCATCATTAATTATGTTTATTTTCCTGTTACATTTTTCGAGACGTGATATTTGTTATATTTAAGAAAATAATTTGATAAAATTACTTATATTATTTACTACTTTTTAATCATTGTATCAAGTTATAATAAACAATTATTGTTGAACGGAGGAAATAGTCAAGTTATAATTCAAATACAATAATAATTTTTTATTTGAATCTCTATTTATTTCTTTTATTTTTTGTCTAAAGGAACTAAATGAAGTTTGGGTCAAATATGTCATTGTTGTTAAGCAAAAAGCTCATTTATGTCATTATTTTTTAACAATGGTTTTGCAAAACCACCTTTTACACATAACATGTTTTAATTCGGCCATGACTTCTTTTTTTAAAAATTAATTCTAAATAATTTTTTTTTAAAAATCCACAAAATTAAGAATATTTTTTAAAATTTTATTTAGAATTTACTTAGAAAAAAATCCACAAAATTAAGAACTTATTTAGAAACAAATTCTAAATAAAATTAAGAAAAAAATCTACAAAATTAAGAATCTTAATTTTATTTAAATTTTTTTTTTAAAAATGATGTGACCGATTTAAAACATGCCATGTGCAAAACCATCTTTTACACATGACATGTTTTAAATTCGGTCACATCTTTTTAAAAGAACAAATTATAAATAAAATTAAGAAAAAAATCCACAAAATTAAGATTTTTTAAAAAAAATAATTTAGAATTTATTTATAAACAAATTCTAAATAAAATTAAGAAAGAAATTCACAAAATTAAGAATTTATTTTTCTTAATTTTATTTAAAATTTTTTTTTAAATGACGTGACCGAATTAAAACATGTCAAAGGTGACTTTGCAAAGTCACCGTTAAAAAATAATGATATGGATGAAGCTTTTTCCTTAACAACAATGACATATTTGAGCCAAACTTTTAACGGATGACATTGATAAACCTTTTATTAAAATTTGATGACATATTTGAGTCTTTTCCCTTATTAAATGAACTGGTGAATTAAATATCCATTTTGATTTGTAGTTTGGTGGGTCAGATGTATGATATGAAATTTTTTATTTTATTTTTATTTGTGAAATTTATGTCTACGTAGTATAAAAAAATATTATTTTATCATGTTAAATTTTTTATGACAAGTTTGATTCATTGATTTTATTATTTGTATATATGAAAATTTTTAAGTTGAGTATTGTATTCAGAGGACTTTTCGCATATAACCATTTAAAAATATTTTAATTATATTTCATAACTATAATTTGGGTATTTACATTTCATAACTATAATTATAGCGATGCATTTGTATAATGCACGCAGTATTTATATATGTTTGTATAATGCGCGCGCTGTTTTTGTATATTTTATAATACAATTAGTGCACAATATTTGTATAATTTGCTATACAATTCGCAGTATTTGTATATTTTCGCTATACAATTCGCAGTATTTGTATATTTTCGCTATACAATTTGATTCGCATACAACTTTTGCTTAACCGCATACAACGTTTGTATATATCGCATGAACTATACAAAACTCAAACTGTAATTATAGCTAAATGTTTACCGTGGGCCATAATTAATCTAAACTATATATTAACTAATTAATTAATATATGTTTGCTTGTCCGTGTAATTTTTCCATTTATATGTTGACTAGATACTAATGGCCCGTGTGAGTACCGCCCAACAGTGATAAATGTTATTTTTATGGGAAACTTACATAGATATATTATATTAAGAAAATATTTATCAGTTATAACAATAACAATTTTTTTACTAAACAATTATGATACATTTATAATACAGTTTTAATGCATATTACAAATAATTATTTATAAAATATATATAGTACAAGTTTTATTGATGGATATACATTTATATCGCACATTTTAATACATTTATAATATATTATGTCAATTTCTAGAAAACAAGCACAGTATATTTTAAAACACTTATAATACATTTATATTGCATGCATAATTCACTTTTAATACAAGTTCAGATTATTACTTTTCTGAAGGTTGTGACTTTTTTGAAGGGTTGTGACTTTTCTAAAGAGATTACTATAATACCCCAACTTAAAATTAATTTAAAAATAGATAATTTTTCAAATTGAAGTATACTGACTTTTTTGAAGGTTGGATTTTTTCAAAGAGTTGCGATTTTTTCAAAGAGTTGTGGCTTTTTCGAAGAGTTATGAATTGTGACTTTTTCGAAATGTTTTGACTTTTTCAAGGCGTTGTGGATTTTTCAAAAAGTTGTGAATTTTTCGATGAGTTACGACGTTTTGGAAGGGTTGTGAAATTTTTGAAGGATTGTGACTTTTGGAAGAGTTTTTCAAGGAGTTGTATGACTTTTTCGAAGGGTTATGACTTTTTCGAATGACTGGGACAGACTAAAGTACCATTTTACAAGAAATGATGCCTTTTGATTTCGTTAACGTCTGTTAATTCAGAAAAATGACTTTAATTTTTTGAAAATCTGGTTTAATACTTAATTAATTTAAGTATAAACCAAGTTCTCGAAATTTGAAAGAGTCACCACCTAATTTTAAGGATAATTAGGAAACCAATAAATATTTAAAAAGACCTAACAGAAAAATCTTTTAAAATACCAAAGAAGGGTTCGGGTTCAATTTCCACTTTGAGAAGAACTTAATCACTCAAAGTGGTTGCTAACATGCAAAAAATACCAAAGGAAAGGTTCGGGTTCAATATCCACTTTGAGAAGAATTTAATCACTCAAAATGGCCGTTAACGTGCAATTGACCGAGGATTAGGAAATTGACTAACTTTTAAAGATTTAACTCACTTTGAAAAAAGTCAACTAGTTTGAAAAAAGTCAACTAGTTTGAAAAATTGACTAAATTTGAAAGAATTGACTAAATTTGAAAGAATTGACTAAATTTGAAAGAATTGACTAAATTTGAAAGAATTTGACTAAATTTGAAAGAATTGACTAAATTTAAAAGATTGACTAAGTTCAAAAGTTAATAGAAGCTGAAATACAGGTGTGGAGGCATAAAATCAGTGTATATACTTTGATATACACTAATATGCAGCAGATATATACTAAGTGTATATCTGCAGGATATGGGCCACAAGCCCATTTAGTAGGAGCAGAAGCAGGGGTGGCCCAAGAGGCCTTGTGGACAGAATTTCTAGGAGGATAAGTTTGCTGAAATGTTGTATATACACTAGCATACGATGTATATACTACACTGATATACAGCAGCAAAAGAGGCCAAGAGGCCAAGAGGCCCAATCTTCAGCAACCATCCCTTTGGAGAATATGGGCCAGGCAGGCCCAAGTCTTTTTAGCACTAGAACAGGTGGTTGAAAATTGGGCCTGCCGAGCCCAATTGCTATTTAATTGCTTCTTTGAGTTCATGCTTTTGTTTGTGATATTTGTTATTATTTGACACTAACTCTAACATTATTTGTATTATTGTTTGTTATTAATCTAATTGTTTTCCCAATATTGCCTCCATTTATGTTAATTTTCATTATTAATAATTTTTTGAGTTTTGAAATTATTCGTGCAATTTATTGGGGTTTGAACTGTTAGCTAATTTTAAACTTAATCAATTCTTTCAAGTTTAGTCATTCTTTCAAATATAGTCAACATTTTTTCAAATTTAGTCAACATTCTTTCAAATTTAGTTATTTCTTTCAAATTTAGTCAAGTTTAGTCAAATTCTTTCAAGTTTAGTCAAGTTCTTTCAAATTTAGTCAAGTTCTTTCAAATTTAGTCAAATTCTTTCAAGTTTAGTCAATTTCTTTCAAAATTAGCCAATTTCTTTCAAATTTGGTCAACATTTTTAAGTTTTGGTCAAATTCTTTTAAATTTAGTCAATTTCTTTCAAATTTCCTCAAATTTAGTCAATTCTTTCAAATTTAGTCAACATTCTTTCAAATTTAGCCGATTCTTTCAAAATTAGTCAACTTTTAAACTAGTCAACTTTTCCAAAGTCGATCAAAATTTTTAAAAGTTAGTCAATTTTCTAATCGTTAGTCGACCGCACGTTAGCGGCCATTTTGAGTGATTAAGTTCTTCTCAAAATGAAAATTGAACCAGAACCCTTCCTTTGGTACATTTTAAAAGATTTTTCTATTAGGTCTTTTAAATGTTTATTGATTTCTTAATTGTCCTTAAAATTAGGTGGCGACTCTTTCAATTTTTGAGAATTTGATTTGTACATAAATTAATTAAGTATTAAATCGACTTTTCAAAAAAATCAAAAGTAAGTCATTTTTTCGAATTAACAGGTATGACTTAGAATTAGGCTACCATATTAATCATAAGAGTAGTTTTATTGTATGGCATGACTTTAGTTACCTTGTTCGATATATGAAAAGATAGTTACACTTGTATCAGTGGGGTTAAGGAATTGTTAGGTAAGGCATGTGAAAGAAGTCTACAGGGATTGGCTCGAGTTGAGAATGAGTTTCTTTATGGTGTTTGATTAAGTAACTAGTAGAACTTGAGTTGCAAATAATGGGTACGACAAGGTATATGAGAAAGCAATTGATAAAGAGTAGGATATACAATCTCTAAAGATCTTCAAGATGTATATTAATCATGATTTAGAAGGAAATCAATTGTATAGTGTGAATCAGGATTCAGAATTTCATGGTTCATTGTATTCGCGATAGTTGATTCTATCAAGGTACAGATTAGTCAGGTAATAAGATGATCAATTATGTTGGTTACTGAGCATTTTGAAGGGGTTTCGAGCATGGCTTCGATTATGGATTCAATTACTTTTGACAGTGAAGAGACTAAATATTGTTTCATTTGAGTAGTTTGGTGTAAAGTAAAAGGCAATCTGTTGTGTAAGTTTTTATAAGAAATAATAACAATAAATGGGCTAGGAGCGAGTACATAAACTTTGGGCATTAAAGAATTTGAGCATCTAAGATTGGAACATGAGTATGGGTTAAGCAGTCAGACATCCTTACAATATTTATGACAAATACTAGTTATGAAAGATGAAGGAGATTAGATATCATAAATGGGCCTATTGTTCAGAGTTGTAAATTGTATAAATTTTTGCTTTGATTTTTTATGATAATGTGAGGTGGGTTGACTCAACATCGGGCTATGAAAGACTATCAACTTCTTTTTAGCAAGTTTGGTTGCATTGGAATGACAAATTGTGATATATGAGAATTTGATAGTTCATGTTCGGTTGGATTGCTCAATCATAATAGGTGACTCATGGAAGGATTACAGAAAGGACTTATGAGCTCGTATGTGTCATTGATAACTTTGGATTGGATGGATACTACTTCATACATGGAGGTTAACGTAAACTATCATGATGGATTATGTTGGTACTTAGTGATAAATGGAGGTTATGTGCTCATGGTATATAGAATTTCTTAGGTGGTTAAGAATTTCTTAAGTTTGGCATGAGGGAACCAAGTGTTGGTGTGGATGTTGAGGTATTTTTCTCTTCGAAGAGTTACATGTGGTTGATATTGATTTTTTAAAATTGAATAGCTATGGCTCGTGAATAGGACACCATACTTGATTCAGCTACTGCTTCAATATCCGGGTAGTGTTATTTGAGGTTTTATAAATTTGGGAGTGTCATTCACTAGTTGTCAGATTTAATTGAATTCTCTCTTATGAATATATATTGTCAAAGTATTAGAATTGCCTAGCTTAAGTTCAGGGAGGATTATATTAAGGAAATAGAACTTGGATGAGGTTTGGGATGGTTGGTATACTGCAATTGGCATTTATATTCAAGTTTGGTTCATTGGCTAGCCTCTGACTCGGTAGTATTCTTGGAGGACAAATTTCATGTTGGTTCATAAGTATGATTCTGCTAGTGCATTTTGATGTAATAAATCTCAGAAATAAGGTCACTTGGAAGCAATTAATGACTTTGAGAAGCATATGTTAGGCTATTGGTTACTTCTAGTGAGGCACCTCCCTTTGTCTTATGTTCGAGGACGAACATGATTTTTAGCAGTGGATGATGTAATGACCCTGAAGGTCATTTTTAGAATTTTAAGCCAAATTACTATTTTTGCCCTTCTTAAAAGTTGTCTTGAGTCATTATTGGCTAATGCTAAAGTTAAATTTTGAAAGTATGGTGATAAGCTTGAGTTTTGCAAATGAAAGGGTTTTTAAGGCTTAAGTTGGAAAATTTAATTTTTCTGACTGTTTTAAGTTTTAATTGTCGAATCATGATTTTATCTATTCCATTAACTCTGGAATGCCAAATCTGATCTAGGGGAACTTGCAGAACTTAATTTGGAGTTAAAATAAAGATTTTAGGTCAGAAGTTGCATTTTTAGTTGTTACCGAAGCCAAAGTTTGACTTCGGTCAACAGTCGGGTTCGAAAGCTTGAATTGAAATTCTAAAATTATTTAGTAGTTTCAGATGGTCAAACTAATGCTAGAAATGGTTTCACTATAATTTTTAGAGCTTTTGAGAATATTTTGAGTTTTTGAGTCCGAAACTAGTTCAAATAAGCTTTCATGGATTTTGGACCAAGGAGACCTTAATTTCAAATTTTGATGTTTCCAATGGATCAGAAACGTTGAGTTTGAGTTAAGAGGACCTTTCGTTCAGTTCCTGGGAATTCCGAGTGTGTTTTGACCCCCTTGGTAGTTTTTGATATTAGGAAAATGAGACCCATATTGGAATAAAATGACCTCTTATGAGAATTTTGACCAAACTATTGAGTTCAGAATGTCATTTCCGATCAGATTTCATATATGAATTGTAGTTTTTCAACTTTGGATGAGGTCGGAGCATCAAATTTAATTTCGAAAGGTTGCTGAAAAAGCTTAAACGGGCGGGTGATGTGGCCCAATAAGGTTCTGCTATGTGGCAGACCCGGTTCCCAACTTTTAAAGCTGCAGAATTATGCAGAACGTTTGCAAATTTTTCCCCAAACTTCAACCAACATTTTCTCTCTCAAAATTGATTCGATTTGAATGATTCAAAAGGCTAAGTTGTATAATTTTCCGAGAAGAACAACATGGAAGCTTCAAATATTGATTTTGGTGCATCGTTTGAGGTAAAATTTGTGATCTTGCTGCTGCATTTTTAATATATTTCAAAAATTTTGACATGCGATTTCTTCCTCATATTAGTTCCATTTTTTAAATGGTTTTCGCTGTTGAATTCCTTATCACTTGGGAAATATTTTCATCTATAAATTCTCAGATTCCGAAGGCATTTTCCAGGGATAAATTTTTTAGACCATTTTACCCTTTTCACCCGAATTAATTGATTTTAGTGTCGTTAGATTCATTATATAGTTATGATGCTATATTTGAATGGATTTTGGTGAATTGGAGTATCATAGAAAGGAAAAAGCTTCGGAATTGATGTGATTCGAGACTTTATATAAGGCAAGTAGATTTCTAACCTTTTGTTAGAATGAGATGATTAACAATGTAAATGCGAGTTGGTGTGTTATTATGGTAATTGAATTGAAAAGTGTGGTTAAGTGAGGAAAATTTCATTTTGAGATATATTGTTGAGTTTGTCGAGACTATGGTGTTAGGAGTTGTATTAAAATTTATCATCTCCTCATTATTGTGTGAACATGCCCATTTGTATTGACTTTGTGACAAGTGTTATGTGAACATGAAAAAGAAGAAGAATTAAAGGAGATGTACTATTTCGAGTGACGTATCGTGCGCCGCGACGGATAGTATGATTAGAGGGTCGTGTCGTACGCCGCGATAGATATTATATTTCGAGGGTCGTATCGCACACCGCGATAGATACTATATTTCAAGGGTCGTGTCACACACCACGGCAGATACTATAATTCGAGGGTCGTGTCGCACGCCGCGACAGATGCATGGACTAAGAGTCCCCCATGGGTCCCGGACTGAGAGACAGCAGGTGTGTATCACTAGGACAGACATCCATCATTATGCCTGACATCATTTTTTTAAGCATTGCATCTCATCCTTGCATATTCTTGTGTAGCGTGATGTTCTTTCACTGATTGGTTATGTTATCTCTTGTGACTTGTGATGTGGAATTGTGATATACGAAAAACTTACTTCTATTGTGTATTATATCTTGCTGTGCTGGCTGATTTTCGAATGGTGTAATTGTGAAGGTTATGAATTCTTGTATTGCAAAACAGTTGTGAGATTATGTCACGATCCAACCCCGTGGGCCGTGACTAGATCTCGGATCGGGCATCCGAACACAATCACAAAGTCGAGTTGCAAACAGATGACTTATACCGACACAAATATCAAACACTGCCTCAGATCCTATCAAACACATCCCCGAAAATAATAGAAGCCGACAAGGCTATGTTTCAAGTTTATAATTTAAAAAAAATTGGCAGAGTTTTCTTTGTTTTACGGACTATCCAAAATAACCTTACATTCAGAAAATACCAACATAGGCCACACAGGGCCAACAAAAAACATGTATACATATTCGGGCCGACAAGGCCGCCATGGCGGGTAAAACCACCCAACACATACATCATACAAGTCTAATCTAACAAACTGGGCACAACCCACATACATATATCCACAAACCTCTAAATAAACTGGCGAAATCATAGGACGGGACAGGGCCCTGCCGTACCCCTCAACAAATATATAAAATGTAACGAACGAATATATACCAAAAGTAGGCTCCAAAATAAGGGGAGCACTCAAAATAGCAGAAGGGTGTCCTAAATCGGTGGATCACCAAGCTGTACGTCGGTACCTGCGGGCATGAAATGCAGCCCCCGAAGAAGAAGGTCAATACGAAATATGTACTGAGTATGCAAAGCAGAAGATACAGAATATCAATCTAAGTAATAATCAAAATAAAAGTATGAAAGGTAAATACATATCCAAAAATATTAAAATGTTTACTTTCAAAATACAAATCATGTATAGGGCACAGGAAATATGATCGCCCGCCCGTCGATGGCGCCATAACACAGCATAACACTAGAAAGTTTCAAATCTCTGAATCCCCATCACATATCACAACACAGCATAACGCCAAAATGATCGCCTGTCCGTCGATGGAGCCATAACACAGCATAACACCAGAAAGTTTCAAATCTCCGAATCCCCGTCACATATCACAACACAGCATAACGCCAAACACAGCATAACACCAAACAAAAGCGGAACCCGGCCCTCAAGCGAGGAGCTCGATGAACCATAAATACGACATATCATCGGAATATATTAGCATGTGCACGACAACAACTGGCCCGAAAACCGGTGAACGATATCATAATAAGCACGAGCGGAGTAGTGAGTAATCATATGCATAAAATCATTATCATAAAT
>DF362813.1:15676-26353 GCA_000787875.1 Solanum virginianum
TGTTTGTAGTTTCATATTTACATAATACACAAAAAAATATTTTGACATGTCAATTTTTTTATAACTAATTTTAGTTGAGTGATTTTATTGATACAATTGAAAGTCCAATGATGTTAGATATATTCTCAAAGTTGAGTGACCTCATAAGTTATAAACATTATATTAAAAATACAACTTCCAAATTTTTATGTGTAAATATAGATTGTCTATTGCGTACAGGTTAGTGACCCTCCAGCTTAGGATCCTTGACTGCAGTATGAAGTGCTCCTTCTGCTTCAGAGCAAACACTTGGTATATATGCACTTAGTTCCGTATTTTGTATTGTCACGACCGGAGCCTACACTCTGGATATGGCCGGCATTCGAAAACCATTTCTAATCCCAAGCAAACCACTTGGCCTGCTTACTCAACAGAAGACTTATCAATAGTGGAAAAAGCTCTTAAAGCATCAAACTAACTCATGAATAGACTAAATGTAAAGTCATAAATACTGTCTGAATAAATTGGAAACTGAAATGCAAATACATGATCTATGGAACCTCTACTACAAATGTATGAAAGGACTACTGAGATAGGATCCAAGTAGCCAAAACTGAATGTAAATACTAAAATAAAGTATCATATACATAGGAGCCTCGGACTGAGAAAAGGCCTCACCAATAACTGATAGCTATTAGGGTCTCAACGAAGCAGCTGCTGAGGAACTCTGTCACCTACGTTTGCATCATAAAATAATGCAAGTCCTAAGGACATTAATATGTGAAATGTACGGTATATATTTAAGATGGATAAAACATTTAAATCAGGATATCATAATATATCTCAAAAGACATAATCATCACTCATAAATGAAATAACAATAATCATAAGACTGGTATGCTAAAAACTGATATGAAAAACTTAGTTTCTTAGCTTGGGGAGTTTCTCTAATCGACAACCACTACTACGAGCTTTGTAGTGATACAACATCTTGTCCACATTACCAGAGCTGTCCTGTACTTTGCCGAGGTAGGGGACGAGTAACTAGGGTAGTGAATCCATCCCAAAATTAGGCCATCTCAATTGCAAATGAGAAAGGTACTGTAGTATAATCCTTTCCTATGTTGGCTACATACTTTATGAGTTCGAGTAATTTATTCTACTCTCACCCATATCGGTGCTCAACACTACTCCCAAAATACTTTATATAGCTCATACATAGTGATCATAAATTCTTGAAATCTGGCTATCTTGGGAACTTAACCCAGCTTACTACATAACATTCTCATACAACTTCTTTAACCTAACTGAAAACTGGGATCAACTCAGTGACTCAAAACATGCTAATTTCTTGGCTAATATGTGAAAATGTAACTTTAAAATAAGCTTCTTAAACTTAGCTTTAAAGGTATTCAACTAATCTTTTCTTTTCTTTAAATAGCATCAAGATTTTTCAAGAAAATCAACAATAATGAATTTTGATCATAATTGAATATAAACTTAATAATAATTCTTGAATTGGATGTTATAGAGATCAATAATCACAATATTCATCAAGAATCTATAAAATTTTCCATGAAATTTAACATACTTTACCGAGTTACAAGAATTTAGTATCAATCAATATTTGCAAGTTCCTGGATAGTCCATGAAATTTAGCATACTAAAGTTACAGGAATTTTAGTGTCAATCAATGTTGGCAAGTTCATGAATAAAATCTAGCTTCTATTTCTTAAGATATTGTCAAAATAATACTTTTTAGGTGACCTTACATACCTTAGACTGACTTCTTGGAAGATTGGAACAATAATCTTGAATGTCCTAATGTTCTTAAATTCTATGCTTGAAGTTCTGGGAAGGGTTTCTCTACTTTAAACGAAAGAATGAGTAAAATAATTCATTCCTAGACTTAAATTGACATTAAAACTACTTAGTTTAGGATATGAGGTGTGAAAAAGGGCGAAAATACCCTTTTCCATTAAAAGAACAAAATTGCCCCGAAATATAATAGTGCACAATGTGCACTAGTGTTAATTTCAATTTTTTCACAAATTTTCACTTTTCATTGAATTTTTGAAAACAACCAAGTGTGGCTCCGCATTCTCTCTGCGTCGCAAAGCCAACGTGAAAACCTCACTATTTTTGAACTTTTTTGGAAAAACATAATTCACATTTGTTTTTATCAAGTTGTGATCATTTTCCAACTTGATTTTTCACACTAATCGCAAATCCGGTCTCGGATTTGCAAATGGAGCATGAGAAGACATGTTATGCGCAAGGTCAATTCTAGAGGTATTTTCATCATTTTCCTAGGTATTACAATATCTCCCCCTTGGGGTCATTTATCCTTGAATGATAATAATACTTACAAAACTAGCTCAAAACACATGTTCTCGAACTTAATGAACATAATTCTTCAAGGTAAAATATGAAAGTTAACTTCAAGGTCCTCATTTAGGCCCATGAACAAGCGTGGATACTTGGCCTTCATATCTTTCTCTGCCTCCCAAGCAGCTTCCTCCATGAATTTATTCCTCTATAGAACCTTTACCGAAGTAATCTCCTTGGTCCTTAATTTATGAACCTGTCGGTCTAATATTTGCACCGGAATCTTTTCATAAGATAAGTTGACCTTCATCCCAACATTTTCAACTAGGAAAACTAGATAGGGATCTCCTAAGCACTTATTAAGCATGGAGATATGAAATACCGGATGTATATCTCTCAACTTCGCTGGTAACTCTAGCTCATAAGCAACACTGCCCACTCTTCTCAGAATCTGATAAGCCCCAATATACTGTGGACTGAGCTTTCCCTTCTTCTCGAATCTAATAACTCCCTTCATTGGGGATACGTTCAAGTACACCCAATCGCCTACCTCAAACTCCAACTTTCTTCTTCTAACATCTATGTATAACTTTTGTCTGCTCTGGGCTGTCTTGAGCCTCTCCTAGATGACCTTCACTATTTTCATAGCCTGATAGACTAGATCAGAACCTATCAACTCTACCTTACCAACTTCAAACCACTCTATAGGTGATCTACACATTCTCCCACAAAGATCCTCATATGGTTCCATCTGTATGCTGGCCTGAAAGTTGCTATTATAAGAGAACTAAATCAAAGGTAAATGATCATCCGAGTTACCTTAAAAGTCTATAATGCATGCCCTTAGCATATCTTCCAATGTCTGTATAGTTTGATCTACTTGTCCGTCTGTCCGTGGATGGAAATCTGTGCTAAGATTCACCTTCGTACCAAGCCCTTTCTAAAAGGACTTCCAAAATTGTGTTATAAACTGAGCTCCTCTGTATGAAATAATATATATGGGGACCCCATAAAACTTCAAAATCTCCTTAAGATAAAGTCTGGCATAATCCTTAGCTGTATTAGTCGTCTTGACAGGTAAGAAGTGAGCTGACTTGGTCATTCTATCTACTATAACCCATCTCGAATCATGCTATCTACGAGATCGAGGTAAGCCTATTATGAAGTCTATTTTAATCATCTCCCATTTCCATTCTAAAATCTCTTTGTTCTAGGCTACACTACAAGTTCTTTGGTGCTCAACCTTAACTTGCTAGTAATTTGGGCATTTAGACACACACTCCGTAATATCCTTCTTCATACCACCCCACCAATAGACTTCCCGCAAATCTCTATATATCTTTGTTGCACCAGGGTGGATAGAGTATTTGGCATTATCAGCATCTGGGAAGATCCTATCTATTAGACCGTCAACATTTGGCACACATAATCTACCTTGGTATCTCAAGACACTATCTCCCCCTTTTGAGAACACTAATACCTTTTGCTTCTGAACAACTTCCTTCAGTTGGAGGAGGATGAGATCTTCTTGCTTTTTTTTCACTTCTACCACCAAAGATGACTCTGATCCATTTCTGGCAATGGCTCTGCCTTCGTCAGAATCTTCAATCTGCATCCCCAAACGGGCTAGTCTATGAACCTCGTTAGCAACTCTTTCTTTTCATCCTCAACATGGGTTGTGCTCCCCAAGGTCACCCTGCTAAGAGTATCAGCAACCACATTAGCTTTACCTGGATGATAGAGGATACTCATATCATAGTCTTTCAGCAGCTCCAATCATCTCCTCTATCTTAAATTCATCTTTTTCTGACAAACACACATACTGCAAACTCTTGTGGTCCGTACATACATCCATGTGCCCACCATAAAGATAGTGTCTCCAGACTTTTGAGCAAACACCACCGCAGCAAGCTCAAGTTCATGAGTTAGGTAATTTTTCTCATGAATCTTAAGCTGCTAGGAGGCATATGCTATCATCTTGCCCCTCTGCATTAGTACACAACCCAAGCTAACTCTGGAAGCATCACAATATACTACAAAATCATCAACTCCATCTGGTAGGGATAAGATTGGGGCTATAGTTAGCCTAGTCTTCAACTCTTGGAAACTCTTCTCATAAGCTTCTGACTATTTAAACTTAGTCTTCATATGAATCAGCTTATCCATGGGACCTGAAAAAGAAGAACACTCCTCTACAAACCATCTGTAGTACCCAACCAAGCCCAAGAAACTCCTTATCTTTATGGAATTATTGGCCTTGGCTAATTTGTCACTACCTCGATCTTTTGGGAATCAATCTAGATACCCTTATCAAACACAATGTGCCCTAGAAATGCCACAAACTCCAACTAGAACTCACACTTAGAAAATTTAGCATATAACTGCTGATCCTTAAGGGTTTGAAGGATAACTCTGAGATGATCTGCATGTTCCTCCTTATTATGAGAATATACCAAGATATTATCTATGAACATAATAATGAGCATATCTAGGTACGGCCTCAACACCCTGTTCATAAGGTCCATGAAAGTTGTTGGTGCATTCATCAACCTGAAGGACATGACCAAGAACTTATAATGGACATATTGGGTTTTGAAAGTTGTCTTAGGAATGTCTATCTCTCTAACTTTAAGCTGGTGACACCCAGGTCTAAGATCTATCTTTGAAAAACAGGTAGCACCCTGAAGTTGATCGAATAAGTCCTCAATCCTAGAAAAAAGATACTAGTTATTAATGGTAACCTTGTTCAACTAACAGTAATCTATGCATATCCGAAGAGAACCATCCTTTTTCCGTATGAAAAGAACTAGAGCACCCTAAGGTAAAATGCTTGGTCTAATGAAACCCTTATCTAAGAGATCTTTCAGCTTCAACTTTAACTCTTTTAACTCTGACAGAGCCATTCGGTATAGAGGAATAGATATGGGCTGAGTATCTGGAAGAGTATCTATCCCAAAGTCTATCTCCCTATCAGGAGGGACTTCAAGAAGGTCCTCGATAGAGATTTGTGGGAACTCATTAACAACAGAAACAATCTAAAGAGTTGGTGTCTCAGCACGAGAATCCTAAACTCTGACTAGGTGATATATGCACTTCTTAGAGATTAACTTCCTAGCTTTAAGATATACAACAAATTGACTTTTAGGAACGACTGAGCTACCCCTCAACTCTAGGATTGGTTTGCTAGGAAACTGAAATTTGACTACTCTGGTTCTGCAATCTATAGAGGCATACCCAACATAAAGCCAATCCATGCCTAGGATGACCTCAAACTCTACCCTTTCTAACTCTACCAAATCAGCTGCAATATCTTATGATAAATGGAGACTAGACAACCCCTATAAATTCTTTTGGACTAAAATAGACTCTCCAGTAGGAGTAGAAACACAGAAAGGCTCAAGAAGACATTCTGGATTAACCCCAAACTTCACAGCTACATATGGGGTTACAAAGGATAATGTGGCTCCTGGGTCTAATAATGCATAGACATCATGAGTAAAGATTTTGAGCATACCTATAACCATATTTGGTGAGTTTTCCGGCTCCTATCTGGTGCGCATGGCATACAAGCGATTTGTGCCCCTGCTTGTCCCTGCGGTAGTACCCCTGTGAGGTAGCTTAGCCTGCGGGGCTGAAGAGACTGTCTATGATCTGGTATCTCTTATATTCTGCTCCTTCAAAGGATAATCCTTCAAGAAATGCCCCTCTTGCACACATTTAAAACATCCATTTATGCCTAGAAGGCACTCTTCGAGTGAGACCTACCACACTTACCACAAGTAGGATAACAGTTTAATCCTAAAGCTATGCTACCCTGTGACTGTTCACCCGAAAGCCTGCGATACTATGATCCCTTCTTATTTTTGATCCTCACTGCTAATGCACTAGTAGATGAAGGTGCCTGTCCGGCTGTCTTAGGTTAGAATGATGAGTGACCTCCACCTCCAATCCCTATCTTACTAGACTCCTGACCTGATATCTTGGCCCTCTTACTTCTGAACTCCTCCTTATCCTACATCTTCTTTTCCTCTACTTGTTGGACATATGTCATCAAATAGGCTATATTCATATCCCTATTCAACATCGCATTCTTTCCATGTCTCTTAGTTATTTGAGAGAGCTTGGACATGAAGAGATCCAACCTGGTACGCATATATGCCACCATACCTGGAGCGTAATGGGACAACTGAGTAAACTTGAGGTTGTACTCCCATACACTCATATTCTCCTACTTCAAGTTTAGAAATTCTCTCACCTTAGCCTACCTCATCTCTTTGGGAAAGTAATGTCCCAAGAAGGCCTCCCCAAGCACTATCCAAGTAACTGCTAGAGCCCTATCTACCTTACCCCCTTTCCATTGGTCAAACCAGAGTCTAGCCACCCCCTTAAGTTGATAGATAGCCAACTCAACCCACTCAGTATCAACTATATACATCACCTGAAACACTTTCTGAAGCTCCTCAATAAAATTCTCAGGATCTTCCCTCACATCAGACCCCGTGAACTCTGGTGGGTACATTCTCAGGAAACCTCTAACTCTGGCGGTGTATGCCCTATCATTCCTGTTATCTCCCTGGTGACCTTCCTAAGTAGTTACTACGTGAGTCAAAGTTTGAATGGCCTGGCAAAGCTCAGCATTAGTAATGTAATCTTGTTGTTGCTGCTCCACAGGTACAGCTGGGCCTCTAGGTTCCTCTGAAATTTGGCCAGGCTAGTTTGCATTCCTTCTGGCTAGGCGTCCTCTGCCCCTAACTGGTCCGTTAGCTCTACATAGAGGCATGATTTGAAAACATAGCGTGCACGCACAAGTAAGAAGGGATTTCACAGAGACATGTTTTGAAGAACGAGGCAAAGAATAATAAGAAATGATGACACTTCCTAATGTTTTGCAACGTTCGTATTATAGATGTGGCATGCTTCACATCCATAATACGGACTCTACTAGACACAGTTCCATAGAATCCCTAGTACTCTTGAACTCTGGGCTATAATACCAAGTTTATCACGCCCCAAGCCTCCACCTTGGACGTAGCTGGCACTGGGAAACCATTTCTGGTCCCAAGTGAACCACTTGGCCTGGCTACTTACTCAGCGAAATACTTATCAATAGTGGAAAAAGGATCTTGAAACATCAAATTAAATGTAAAGTCATAAATACTGTCTGAATAAACTAGAAACTGAAATGCAAATACATTATCTATGGAACCTCTATTACAAATGTCTTAAAGGACTACTGAGATAGGTCCCAAGTAGCCTGAACTGAATGTAAATACTGAAATAAAGTAGCATGGACATAGGAGCCTCGGACTGAGAAGAGGCCTCACCAATAACTAATAGTTGTCAGGGTCTCAAAAAAGCGACTGCTGAGGAACTCTGTCACCTGCATCTGCATTATAAAATGATGCAAGTCCTAAGGACGTCAGTACGTGGAATGTACGGTATATAAAATGGTCAAAACATTTAAATCAAGAGATCATAATATATCTCAAAAGACATAATCATCACTCATAAATTAAATAACAATAATCATCAGACTGGTATGCTGAAAATAACATACTGAAAACTGATATGAAAAAATTAGTTTCTTAGCTTAGGGAGTTTCTCTAACCGACGACCACCACTATGAGTTTCATGGTGATACAACATCTTGCCCACGCTGCTAGAGTCATCCCGTACTTTACCAGGGTAGGGGATGAGTAACTAGAGGAGTAGATCCATCCCAAAACTGGGCTATCTCAGTGGCTTATGAGGAAAGTATTATAGTACAATCCTATTCTATGCTCGCTACATAGTTTATGAGTTCGAGTAATTTATTCTACTCTCACCCATATCGGTGCTTAATACTACTCCCAAAATACTTTATATAGCTCATACTTAGTGATATATTCTTGAAATTTGGCTTTCTTGGTGACTTAGCTCAGCTTACTACATATCTTTCTCATAGAACTTGTCTAACCTAACTGAAAACTGGGATCAACTCAGTGACTCAAAACATGCTAATTTCTTGGGTAATATGTGAAAATGTATCTTTAAAATGCGCTTCTTGAAGTTAGCTTTAAAGGTACTCAACTAATCTTTTCTTTTCTTTAAATAGCATTAAGATTTTTCAAAAAAATCAACAATAAAGAATCTTGATCGTAATTGAATATAAACTTAATAACAATTCTTGAATTGGATGTTATAGAGACCAATAATTATAATATTCATCAAGAATCTATGAAATTTTCCATGAAATTTAGCATACTTTACAAAGTTACAGGAATTTTAGTGTCAATCAATGCGTGCAAGTTCATGGATAGAATCTAGCTTCTATTTCTAAAGATATTGTCAAAAAAATATTTTTTGGTGGCCTTACATACCTTAGATTGACTTCTTGGAAGATTGGAAGAATAATCTTGAATGTCCTAATGTTCTTGAATTCTACGCTTGAAGTTCTGGGAAGGACTTCTCTACTTTGAACGAAAGAATGAGTAAAATAATTCGTTCCTAGAATTAAATCGACATTAAAAGTACTTAGTTTAGGATATGGGGTGTGGAAATGATTGAAAATACCCTTTCCTATTAAAAGAACAAAACTATCCCGAAATTACACTAGTGCACGACGCGGAAAACCTCACTGTTTCTAAACGTTTTTTGGAAAAAATATAATTCACGTATTTTTGAGTTTTTGTCGAGTCGAGACCATTTCTTGACTCAATTTTTCACACTAATCGCAAATTCGATCTCGAATTTGCAAATGGAACATGGGAAGGCATGTTACGTGCAAGGTTAATTCTAGGGGTATTTTCATCATTTCCCTAGGTGTTACAATTGTTTACCATCTTTTCTATTTTTTTAATAATAAATGGTCTATCTTTATTAAATTAAAGATTGACATTTTATTAGTGATGAATTTATTAAGATTACAATTATTTATTATCAAATAATTCAAATCAAAAAATAGCAAATTACACATATTGGCATAGCTATAAGCCTTAGAATTGAAGAAGAAGCAAAAATCATAAATTGGAAAATAGCAAATTAAACATATTGACAAAATATTATTTTCCTAATTAGTTAGAAACCACAAAAAAATAATCTACTTTGATCTAATTACATGAAATAGAAAATCTCATAATAGTTCAAGGGCATAATTGGAAAATAACTTTTTATAGAATTTTAAACCAAACACAAAATTAAATGGAAAACAATAAACCAAATATGGGATAAAAAATAATCCTAGCATTACTAATTCCTACATAACTAATCTCTGCAGTACTAATTCATGTATTATTCATTTTTGTACCAAACCACCCCTTAGTGAATTAAAAAATGACAATTGTAGTCCCTAATATATTCCATATAATTTAAATATATATATATATATATATATATAAGGTAATAATGTAAATTAAATCAACAACTCATACGAGCTATGTAAAACATATTAAAATTTAAAAGTTTGAGTTTTTGGAATTTGATATTATGTTTGAGCGTGTATTTTATTTTTTTTTTAAGAAAATAAAATTTTGTGAGTAAAGTCTGAAAATTTAAAAAAAAAAAAACAAAATAAGAGGGAGGGGTGGGGAGAGGCTATAAGTCAATTTTTAAAACTTGAAAGTATCTAAAGAATTAATTGTTTTTCAAAATTTGCTTAAATGTTTTGGTCAACAAATGTCCCAGATAAATCTTTAAAATATTATTGAATATTTATGACCAACTACTAGCTTAATTTTTAGAAAAAATAATCCATCAAAGCCTTTATATATACCATGCAATCGAAATAGTCCTTGATGAATTAAAAATGACTATTTTCAGTCCTTCACATATTTCATATAATTAAAATAATTCTTAATATATCAAAAAAGTGATCATTTTAGTTTTAAAAGGTAGTAATGTAAGTAAAATAATTAAGTTAAAGAATAATTCATTTGAGTTGTATAAAACATATTAACTTGTGAAAATTTGAATTTTTTAAAGTTAGAATTGTTTTGGATGTGTATATTTTTTTAAAAAAAATGAAAATATGAGTGGAAGTCTTCAAAATCCAAAAAATAGTCTAAGAGCGTCTTTAGATGGGCTTATTGATTTTATATTATAAGCCAAAAGTCATAAGTTAGGGGTCTAAACGAAGTCATCGAATGACGTGGCACTCCAACCCCATATATAGATCCGCCCCTGAGTATATCCTTTATTACTAGTTTATTAAGGTTTTATACACTACAAGAAAAGAGTTCTTTAACGAGGGGAAATTACGTCGCTAAAATTATAAATTCGGTCGTTATTAGTCAATGATGACCAGTAAAAATTCGGTCATCACCGGTCGTTAAAAGTTCCATTGTTAAAAGTTTAGATCCGATCGCTAAAAAGTTTTAACGACAACAAAAATCC
>DF362812.1:10781-23437 GCA_000787875.1 Solanum virginianum
TGAAGGTGTTAGGTATGTTGGTCTTCATCTATGGGTCCTTTCAACCATGGAGCCCAACTTTCTCTTTTATGGAAATTGCATGATTTCAAGTTGTATTACATATGGGGATCTTTTATTTATGAAATATAAAAATAAATTATGTTGGGGTTTTATTAAGTATTGATTGATTATGCATGATATCTATTTCAAGCTTATTCCATGAATTGGTTTTATCTATTGAGACTACGCATGATTTGAGCTATGAAACTATGAACTATTATGAGCTTTTGTGATGGATTCAAGATACCCTAAATGAGGGTTTTACAACAATATTGGTGGATTCATTTGCATTGAGTTTACTCATCTTGTTTTACTCTTGAATTGTATGATTTTGAACAAGTATCATGAACCCACTATATATTTGATAAAATTACATGACAAGAATTCTCAAGTTGTTGGATCTATAATATGATTTACAAGTGAAGTGATTTCATGACGATTAAGGGCTTTCAAGCATGTATTAAATTCATGAAAAATATCTATGATTTTACAAGTATCAAGTTGAACCCTACTTTAAGATTTTTACCTCTTGTGAGCCATTCATATCAAAGCAAGGGATCATGTAGGATTGTTATCTACTCTCATGTTCAAGTTAGGCTCACTAGTATAGGTCAGGCATGTTGAAGAGATACTCTTGCCATGTTATCACATCTCTTACAAGTTACTCATGTTATTATTAAAGTATGATTATTTCAAGTATTTTGTGAAATTAGACTTAGTAATGATTGAGGTTTTAAGATGGGGGCTCGACTCAAGGGGTCCTTATATAAAGTCTTTAGTCTCTAAACTATGATCTATTATGAACTTTTGTAATGGATTTCAAGATACCCTAAATGAGGGTTTTACTACAATATTGGTGGATTCATTTGCATTGAGTTTACTCATCTTCTTTTTTTAAATTCCATGAATTTGAATAAGTATCATGAACCCACCATGTGTTTGCTAAAATTATATAACAAGAATTCTCAAGTTGTTGATGATCTATGACATGATTTACAAGTCAAGTGATTTCATAACGATTAAGGGCTTTCAAGCATATATTAAATTCATGAAAAGTATCTATGATTTTACAAGTATGGGCCCTACTTTAAGATTTTTACCTCTTGTGAGCCATTCATATCAAAGCAAGGGATCACATATGATTGTTATCTACTCTCATGCTCAAGTTAGGCTCACTAGTAGAGGTCAAGCATATAGAAGAGCTACTCTTTCCATGTTATCACGTCTCTTACAAGTTACTCATATTATTATTATTAAAGTATGATTATTTCAAGTATTCCATGGGATTAAACTTAGCAATGATTGAGGTTTAAGTTGGGAGCTCGACTCAAGGGTTCCTTATATAAAGTCTTTAGTCTCTAAGCTATTTGATACCATAGGATTATATATTTATCCTTATGATGTACTGTCAAAATACAACACATTTGATGCCTGAAATAAGATATTTTGGAAGTTCTTAATGCAACTTTTTATGATTTTTATATATTTTTTGTTGTTCTTGCAGAAAATACAGGTTGGCATGATTTTGGAAAAATATTACAGATTTTGCATACATGACATATGAGCCACCTTACGAGTTGTAGCCTAAAAAATGAGTCGTAAGGTGCCCTTGTAGCAAGAAACAATGAGCAAAATTAAGAATCTGCAAAGTAAAGGTCAGATATACGAGGCCACCCTATGTGTCGTAGGTTTTATTATGACTTGTATAAGTGGGGATTGTAGCAAGGAACAGTAAGCCAAAATTTTAGACCAAGAACTGCAGGCCTAGATTACTAGAAGAGCATAAGAGTCGTAGCCCAAGCAACAACTCATAACAGTGGGTCGTAGCAGTCAAGTCCAAAACACCAAGTGATGATTATCAAACCCCGATTACTACTCGTAGGTCACCTTAAGAGTTATATCTGTGAAGCGTAATTACTACTAGCTGTATTTTTATTTAATTTTTAAGGTATTTTTATAAATAGTATAAATAGTTAATGCTAGGATTTTAGCTAGAGACTTTGAATATATTTCAGATTCTATCACTTTGAATATTTCTATGGTTTAGTGTAGATTTCATTTTTTTAATTTGAAGACCTATTTTGGGGGATTGAAAATCACATTGTACGCATCTTCCATTAATCCAAACTTGTGGTTTTCAACTTGAAGGTGTTTTTGTTCTTTATTATTTTGGGTAATCTCACAACTATGTCTCTCATATTCATTATTATTGATTTTTCCTTAGCCATGAGTAGCTAAGCACCCACAACTTGAGGTTGTGGAAACCATGAGTAGTTGACTTGAAATAACCTATACTTTGTGCATTTCTTTGATTGGAGTTTTTGCATGTATTGTTTATTTCCCTTCTCTTTGATTGTTTTTTTATGGTGGCCAACACCAAACCCCGCCTACTATCACGATCCTGACCAAGGTAGTGATGAATAGGAAAAAGGAAGTAGATAACAGTATTCAATTGATGTGTTCTCATCTAATCAACCAAACCTGACCAAGGAGAGATTGACTGGGACAATGGGTAACGATTAGTTAGCACATCATGGTTACTGACCAAGCGCCATGGTGAAATTCGACCTTCACCTTCACAAGAAGGTTGGAAGAACCTAAGTTACTATCCTGCATATGAATTCCTAATTAGAGTTATGTGGTCTAGGGTAATTGAGTCAATGATTGTAAGTGGATCAACTTAGTCAAGCCCCGTATTACCTGTAGATTCGACCTTAACCTCTAGTTAGGTTTATAATTGACTGCAAGCGCTTTACTATTAGAGCATGAACATCAAAAATTATGGTGCCGTTACTGGGGAATACAACTAGGTTCTTGGCTTCATTTCACTAGTAGTTAGTTCAAGTATTGATTTCTTAATTCTCTTATATTTGGCTCTTATTTTTGTTTTTGTTTTTTTTGTTTCATTTTAGGGCGTTAAAAAAACAAAGAAAAGATTTGCAGAGTGTCCCTAATCACAACATTAGCCTTCACGTACGCCCATGTACAAGGAGCTATATTATGAGGACACTTGGTTTTTAGCTGATCAGATGTGGGGTTTCCTGACAAACGTCTAATAGTCCAATCAAGACTATTGGCACTAAGATCAAGGAAACTATAATTGGACCCATGGAAGAGAATATTCTTATAGAGATAGCCAGGGTAGTTATTATGAGCAAAACAGGGGTCCAGACGCCGAATGGAGTAGTAGAGATGGCATCAGAAATTATCCTTGTATGCCACCACACCATCATGATGCAGACACAAGCAATTTCAGAATTGAGGAGATGTTTGATCACCTGTTGAAGAATGCTAAGACACGGGATGAGAATCTACGTGGAATAAGATAAAAAATTACAATTATTAATCAGAAAATAGAGTCTCATTGTATAGTTATCAAATAACTTGAATAACAGTTTGGTCAAGTATTGACTCTGCTTGATCATCGTAAGAGTAGTAGATCGCCTAGTAATATAGTTCACACTCCAAAGAATGAAGAGCATTGCGCGACGGTGACTACTAGGAGTGGCAAAAGCATAATTGATCCTCCTATGCCGGCTGAGCAAAAAGATGTTCGTGCAGAGATAGATACAAATAAGGATGTGGTTTATGGAAATAAGTATGGCAAGGATGTGGTAAATGAATCAGTGGAAGAGCCAAAGCAGTACAAGCCCGTCCTAAGGCCTCCTCCTCCTTTCCCTCAAAGGCTCAAGAAGAGGGAGGAGGAAAGCAAGGTCAAGCTCTCTCTCTCTCTCTCTCTCTCTTTCTCTCTCTCTCCATGTTAAAACATCCATCTATCTACATCCCTCTCATCAATTCAGAGGAGAAGATGCCCACCAGATCCTGTATAATTAGAGACGTAGAGTTCACAAGGGCACACACTATGTGATCTAGGTACCAGCATAAATCTGAAGCCCCTTGCGGTCTACAAGAAGCTTAGATTGGGAGCCTCTACTACAAATAATAGGCAATATCTAGTACTTGTTCCCTTTATTTTTATACCACCACCCTTTGAGCATGATAGAAGGTTGAAAAAGAAATTGGGGGTCCAATTCATAAGTTCAAGTGGAAGAAAAAGCAAAATTGTGGAGGTGCAAGGTTTGAGAAATTAGTAAAGTTAAGTTATGCCACGACAATTAATCAAGCATTTCTTGGGAGGTAACCCAAGGTATGAACCCTTGTACATATTTTGATTTTGTATTATACATTGTGGACAAAATACATTTCTTTCGAGGGGGTATAGGTATTTATGGATTGGGGGTGAATTCTGAGTAGCGTTTTCCATAACTACTGCAAATTTTAATCCCAAGGTTTTCTTACCTGTGTTCTTTTTCCTCATGGATGATTTTTACTTTTATGTTAAACCAGCATATTTTGAGGTGTTTTGGATATTGTGTTGATATATGGTGATTACTTTTGGCATATATATATAGTTTTGAATGGTTTTAAAGGTTTTGAAAAATTGGGTACCCTAAAAAATTTTAGGATTATTGGCTACCAATGTAATCTTGCTTATGATTGATTTGGCAATGTTTCAATTGCTGAAGAGAAGGCAAGTTGATGCTTGAAGCTTGACCTATGATTCTATGTTGATTATGTATGCAGTGCTATGTGTGTGTGAGCCTATTTTGTCATGTTCATGCATTGTGTAATGACTCAGAATTTGCCTTTCTACTCTAAGATTGGATTGGAGATGTGGTTGATTGGGAAAGGATCTTAGGCCATTGTTGTTTTAAGTTAGCCCATTTTTGCCTAAATGACATATTGAATGTAGTAGTTAATACTTTGTTCCAAATGCTTGAGCCTTACATGTACCTTTTCTCTCTTGGCACCTAACTAGCCTAGCTTTGTTTTGTGAAATACCTTGATATTGGCCTTGATCTATCCCTGAACATATGAACCTTGATTGAGGCAAAAAGCCTAAGTTGAGGGTGGCTACCAAAAGTGGCCCTGGTTTAGGGAATGAGTATTGTGTACTTTACCTCAGGCTAAAAGCCTAAGTTGAGGGTGGCTTTTGTTATGGTAAAGTAATGCAAATGAGGTGGTTAGTTGGGAAGGAAAGAAAGAAGAAAAGAATCATGAGTCGGGTGAGAGAAAAAGAAAAGAAAAGTGCCTTGGATTGAAAAGAATAGAAAAATGAATTTAAAAAATAAGGCACAGCTGAAAAGGAAAAGAAAGCACCCAGAAAAGCTTGAAAAGGAAGAACGAGGGAGAATATAATGAAAATGGTTGACTTGTGGAGGTAAAAGTGTTGAAAAACATGGTTCAAGCATAGCTTTTAGTCACTACTTGCCTAAAATGCCATACCAAAGCCCTATGAGCCAACGTTACAAGCCTATTAAGTCCTAAAGTGATCCTAGTTCAACTAGTTGATAATTTGGAGTTTAAGTATAGGGACAAGCCTATGGTGTTAGTAATCTTGCATGAATTTCATTTGTGAGAGTAAGAATGCTTGTATAGTCCCCGAACTTTGATTGCTATTTTAGTGAGACATAGGGACTTCTTTTCTGTGAGGGCATTTGAGAATGCTTACATAGTCCCTGAACTTTGATTGCTTTTGAGTGAAATAGAGGGACATCTTTTTTGTGAGGGCATCTGCATTTCATGATTGACATATGACTTGTTCAGTGACTATGGATTGATGATACTCCTTCACTTGTCATAGTTGGATTGTCAGATGTATGATTGTGTTTTGGTTTGCTTGGTAGTTTTGCAATAAAGTTTTGAAAATAAGAGTTGGGTACCTAAGTTGGAGCTAAGTGATGTATATGCCATTAAAGTAGTTTTTATGTGTTTCTCATTGTTTACTTAGATTGAGTCATCGCTTGAGGACAAACAATAGTTCTAAGTTGAGGGTGTTGATGTGCTGTCAAAATACAACATATTTGATGCCTAAAACAAAGAATTTTGCATGTTCTTAATGCAACTTTTTATGGTTTATATGTGTTTTTGTGTTATTCTTGCTGAAAATATAGGTTGGCATGATTTTGGGAGAATATTGCAGATTTTGCTGAAGTACAGGACATACGAGCCACCCTACAAGTCCTCGCCCAAGATACGAGTCATAAGGTGCCCCCGTAGAAAGAAATAGTGAGCAAAATTAAGAATCTACAAAGTGAAGGTCACTTATATGAGGCTACCCTACTAGTCCTAAGTCTCATTATGACTCGTATAGGTGGGGATCGTAGCAAGGAACAGTGAGCCAAAAGTTTGGACCAAGAACTGCAGGCCTAGACTACGAGAAGAGCATATGAGTCATAGCCCAAGCAATGACTCATAACAATGGGTCATAGCAGTCAACTCCAAAATGCCAAGTACTAACTACAAAACCTCGATTATGACTCATAGATCACCCTACGAGTCGTATCTGCGAGGCATAATTGCTACCAATTGTATTTTCTATTTAATTTTTTAGGGTATTTTTTTTAAATAGTGTAAATAGTTAATGCTAGGGTTTTAGCTAGAGACTTTGAATATTTTTCAGATTCCATCACTTTGAATATTCTTTCTTAAATATTTCTAGGGTTTAGTGTAGATTTCATTTTTTAATTTGAAGATCCATTTTGGAGGATTGAAAATCATATTATACTCATCTTCCATTAATCCAAACTTGTGGCTTTCAACTTGAAGGTGTTTTTGTTCTTCATTGTTTTGGTAATCTCTCAAATATGTCTCTCATATTCATTGTTGTTGATTTTTCCTTAGCCATGAGTAGCTAAGCACAGAGAACTTGGGGTTTTAGGAACCATGAGTAGTTGATTGAAATAACCTATACTTTGTGTATTTCTTTGATGGGTTTTTTGGCATGTATTGTTTATTTCCCTTCAATTAGATAGTTATTTGGTGGTGGCCAACACCAAACCCTGCCTACTATCATGATCTCGACTAAGGTACTGAAGAATAGGAAAAGAGAAGTAGATGATAGGATTCAATTGATGTGTTCTCGTCTAATCAACCAAACCTGACAAAAGGGAGGTTGCCTGGGACGGTGAGTAACGGTTAGTTGGCATACCATGATTTCCAACCAAGCGCTATGGTGAAATTTAACCTTCGCCTTCATAAGAAGGCTGGAAGAACCTAAGGTACCATCCTGCAAGCGAATTCCTAATTAGAGTAGTGTTCTCTAGGGTAATTGAGTCAACGAATCATAGTGAACACAATTCCCAAGTTGTCCCTCAATTCGATTGTCTTCTTGCACAAATAGTGTAGTATTTATTTTTATTCTTCATTTTGAATCACAAACCCCCACCCCATCTCATTTTAGAGAATATAGTGATCAATGCTTGAAATAATTGTTAATGAATCAACTTAGTCAAGCCCTGTATTCCCTATGGATCGACCCTAACCTCTGGTTTGGTTTATACTTAACTGCGACTGCTTTACTGCTGGAGCATGAACATCATGTTGCTATGCTAGTGGATCCATCTATTTCATGTTATCATGTTTAGTTTACCTTGGCAAGTAGACCATACTTCCTCTAGGGGTGTCATGCTCGGTCACCTGTACTGAGGGGGTGTCATGCCTTGGATTCCAAGTTATAGGTGCTTGGTCTATGTCTATTGAGGTCTTTTCCCACATATATATGATATGTTATGCAAGTGAAATGATTTACAAGTATGTTTTATTACAAGCATTGATCATGCATGTCATATTGAGATTATATATCCCTGTATTATGATTATGCATTTTGAATATTATGACTTAAGTCATTGTTGCATTGCACCCCGCATACTTAGCACATTCAAATTTACTAACACATACTCTATGCCTACATGATATTAGCATGTAGGAGCTGGAGCTCCTTTTGATCATTCTTATCCACGTGGCTATTTCGGTTCTACAAGAAAGCAATTGGTGAGTCCTCAACTCCGAGGACAATATATACTTTTTTTCATGCTATGTTGAGACTTGTTCCTTAGGTTTAATACTTATTATTATGAGGTTGAGCCCGATAAGTGTCTTGGCCCCCGCTCAATTCTAAAGTAGATGTGTTGTTGGAAACTAAGTTTGTATATACTTTGAGCTCGATTCTTCTTATGTTCATATGTTTATGAATGATTTCCCTTAGTCCTACTTCGCTTTTTATACTTGACTCTTATTGATGTTTATTTTCATTTTTGCAACCAAGGATGTGTAGAAGATATGCTAAGAGGCTTGTTTAGGATGTCTTCGGACTTCCCATTTATTGAGTCATGTCTAGGCCCTAGGCTTGGGTCGTGACAAGCTTGGTATCAGAGTACTAGGTTGTTAATATTCCTTGGAGATCCAACACACCACATCAAGTAGAGTCTTATTCATGGTTTTGAAACATGCCATAACTATAACTAGGAGGCTATATGTCACGACCCAAAATAGGGCCTCAACGTGATGTGGCGAATAGGGAGATTGAAGGAACCCCAAACAAGCCTCTTAGTGTATCATACGCACATCCTTTGTCATGGAAGCAAAATAGAACAACATAGGAAACATAAACAAGGGACATTGGGACTAAGGGAAAGCGTTAAAACACTTGAATAACATAAGTGAATCAAAGCTCAAGCATGATACATAACTTGTCCAATGACACCTCTAGCGTAGAACCTAGCGGGGGTCAAGACAAGCAACTGGGCTAACCTTCATAGTCAAAGTATACCATACAGAAAGAGAGTCTTTAATACATAGCATAAGAATATAGACATTGTCCTCAAAATGGAGGACTCATCAACTAGCTTGAATAGGAACCACTAGCCACGTGGAGGAGGAGGATGACCAAAAGGAGCTCTGATTCCTACGTGGTAATATCATGTAGTCATAGAGTATGCATTAGTACGTTTGAATGTACTAAATGCAATGCAACAAAAGATAAGCATTATAATCGAAATGCATAAACATAGGCAATGAGTAACATATAACAATATGGCATGCATGGAAGAGGCTTGAAGTAAATCATGCTTACATAGATCATAATATATGTGCAAGAAGAGACCATCATTATACAATACATAATTTATCAAGGTACAAACTGCTTTATTGGTTAGTGGATTCTCTCACCCTACTACCTTTGGTGATTAAGGTATAAACCCCTCAATTTGTTGTTAAGGTACGAACCCCTCAACATGGTTGTCAAACGTACCACCTTTCATCCTATGTGATTGAAGTATCAACCCCTCAATTGGGTTAATGAGGTATCAACTCCTTAATTAGGTTAATGAGGTATCAACTCCTCAATTAGGTTAATGAGGTATCAACCCCTCAATTGGGTTAATGAGGTACCAACCCCTCAATTGAGTTAATGAGGTATCAACCCCTCTATTAGGTTAATGAGGTATCAACCCCTCAATTAAGTTAATGAACATGACACCCTCCATCAAAGTGGTCATCTCACAACACTATAGAGAAAAACACAATAGATATATATTCCTTTCATCATCATATAGTGACTCAACTCATAAGACATGCATTGGGCCTTCAATTCCTCAAGAAATCATAACCAAACATTTTATCAAACACTTGGGTGTGTAGTGCCAGTATAAAACAATGCAATTCAAGAGTAGATTCATGCAAGAAAATTCAGTGTAAAACCATCAATAGATACTTGGTAACACCATCAAACAATATACATCAAAATTCTTCATTAAATCTCACAATAGGTCTTAGATTCATAGCTCAAAACATACTAAAGCAATCACAATTTCTAGTAACCCAAACATAGTGTGTAGTAAAATTCATAATAAGTAAGACCCATAAGTAAATCTACTTTAAATCATGAAATTTAGGTAAAAAAGAAGCTTGGGTACCATGGGTGAAAGGACCCAATGGTTGAAACTCACATACTTTGACTTTGAAAAATTCGTTGATGAGGATTTGCATAGAGACTTGAAGCTTGGATGAATTCCTTAAGATCTAGAATAGATTTGGACACTTGATTTTGAGTGAAATAGTAGTCTAAATGTTTAAGAGGGTTTTGGGGAATGTCTTATGTGATATAAAGGTGAAATATGACTAAGTATAGGTATTTTCACGTATAAGAAGGCTTAGGCCCAAGACCGAAAAGCCTTGGACTAAACTCAAAAAAACCTGTGCAAAATAACACACTGGTGCGCCTTGGCCGCATCACGCCTGGGGTGCACCTACTCACTATTTTTAGCTCACTTTAAATTTTTGAAATTCGCTACGGTAGCTCTAAATTGGGGTTAGACCCATTTGCCACTCGATTTGACCCCCTGATCAAGAATATAAAGTTAAATTTTCATTATCATGCAAGTATTTTGAGATATATAGAAATTATGATTCTGAACACTTCCGAGGCAAATTTTTAGGCACTTCTTGGAGTTGTATCAATATCTCACCCTTAGGAACATTCATCCCTGAATGTCAAAAAAACACATATAAGATAAACAAAAAGATGATTTTAGCCCACATGAGAATGCAACAATGCACTTAAGCATCGTTTTCAAAGATCTCAACATAAGTGTCAAAACTAATAGGAACTTGTTAATATAAACATTAATATATGCAAATGGCATGAGGGCTGAGACTTATGACTTGGAACCATGGAAAAAGAACTTGACGCGTTATCATAAGTTTGAGTAGAATGAAGGAGATACAAATATTGTTTTTCCATGGCTACTCCAGCTCCGTGAGAGACACTTCTGACTTCACGATTCTCCCAAAGGGCCTTGACGAATACCACAACCTTATTAATCAACTTTTCCATCCTCCTATCCAATACCTCCACCTAGACCTTTTCCTAAGCCAACTTATCCTCCACAACACCCATAACCTCAAGGAGTTCTATAGTACTAGAGTCACTAACACATCCCTCAACCTAGAAGTATAAAGAACCTAACGATCCATATACATATCCATAGGCAATTCCCATTCGCATGCAACCTCACCAAACTTCCTCTACACCCTATAAGGGATCACACCCAATCTTAACCTAATTGTCAACCTCAAACACACGTAGCACACTTGGTACCTTAAACCACCATCCCCCCTTGGGAAATAACCTCCACTATACCATCCTTCCGCCCAAACTTTCAACTCTAATAAGGCAGAATCAAGGCCTTACTTAAACTAGACCTCTTTAACCAAAGAAGATTTAGAGCCATCAAGAACCCTACACCACTATGCTCAACTTCCTCTAACCTAACCCCCACTCTAGCTAACAAATAGACCTCTCTAGTTACCCCTTTAGCCATTATCATCAATATATGCTAGGCTACTTACAACACCAACTACAACATTAGCCTTACCGAGGAAAATAATGCATACTCATATCATAATTTTTAAGAAGTTCTAACCATTTTCTTGTTACCCTCAACTCACACCTATCATATTTAGAAAACAACCTCTCATCCCCCAAGACTTGCAACACTACCCCCAAATGGTCCACAACCCCTAAATAAATCAATGCTCCACCACTAGAGATCACCTCAAACACATCAAGGTAAGATTTTAAGACACTATTTATGAAGCCCATAAATATAGCCGGTGCATAAGTCAACCAAACAACTCCACCAATACTCAAATGCTCACTCCTAGCCCAAAAGGACACCTGGGGATATCACCTACTGTCATCCTCACTTGGGGACAAAACCCGAACCACAAATCAATATTAGATGAGTAACTAGCCTATTGTAGCTAGCCCAATAGATCATCCATCCTTAACCATCATATTATAACCTTACAGGTCCTACACTCATTGGAAGCATGATATACATGTAGCCAAACCACTTCAAGACCTCCAACCCATCAAAAAAAATTCAATCAAGATCACAAGATAAGACTTTATGCAATAAGGACATGGAGAAACACTTATAAGCCTTTCTAGAACCAATAGACTCACATAATCGAATCTTTCTAGCAACAAAAGGAATAATGAAAGAAATAGCGACTCCCAGAACAATCAAAGCATGCACAATAAAACCAAGGAAAACCTCTAACTTATTGGTAGCATCATTGGGCACCTCATCCCCTCCTTGCCTTCTTTGAAGAGCATAGAACCGATTGTGCCTTGGGGTACCATCTTGAGGACCAACATTTTTACCCTTGCCTTACTTATGAGGACAATCTTTCTTCTTATGCCCCTCCTCACCACAACGGAAATAAGCATTGGTGTCATTTAAACATGGGCTTCTAAGAACCTTACCCTATATTGGACATATAGCATCATCTCTATCTTTGGGACTTTGGAACTTTCCTTCCAAACTAGCTCCCTTGGACTCTTTACGCCTTCTCTTTCTTATCTCTTCCCCCTCTAATTGTTTGGCATATATCATTAGGCAGGACAAATCAATGTCACTTATCAACATATCGGACCAACATTCCTCACTTACCAAATCAGATATACCCATCACGAACTTGTTCATCCTAGACCTTAAATCATCGACCAATTGGGGAGCATATTTAGAAAGTTGGTTGAACTTGAGGGCATACTCCCTCACACTCATTAACCCTTGCTTCAAATTCATGAACTCTACCATCTTGGCCTTCTTAAGCTCAAGAGGGAATAACTGGTCAATAAACATCAACTTAAACTCCTCCTATAGTAACAGATTATTGTTTCCCTTCTCCTCCTTCCATTGTGCATACCATATTTGGGCCACTCTCTTGAGTTGGTAGGCCTCCAACTCCACCTTCTCTTCTGATCGAAC
>DF362812.1:23487-37276 GCA_000787875.1 Solanum virginianum
TGATCGAACACCCATAATAGTCAATACTTTATATATCTCATCTACAAATTCTTGGGGATCCTCATCCACCTTAGACCCATAGAACCCCGATATGTTCATCCTCATGAAGTCCCTCACTCGAGATACCAGGGTAGGAACATGAAGAGCTTGGGCACCTTGGTTAATTTGATTGGCCACGGCAAGAGCTAACATGGTAAGAGCATTCAAAAATTCTTCATGAGCCAGTTGTTCTTTGGGAGACCAGGATCTTTTTCTTCTTGTGTTAGGCAGGATCTTTTTCCATATCAAAGAAAAATCGTTGGGGGGGCGGGAGGGGGGAATAACCTTACCTCAACTCTGTAGTACGACATTAACCATGAAGAAGGAAAACATTTCCTAAAACATCTCATAGCCTTTTGCTTATATTTGTGGTGCACAACACAACCATGAACAAGACTCTAATCATTGCGGTGTGTTAGAAATCAAGGACCTAATAACCTACTGTTTTGATACTAAGTTTGTCACGATCCAAAATAGAGCCTAGACGTGACAGGATGAATGGGGAGCTCGAAGGAACCCCAAATAAGCCTCTTAGCGTATCATACACACATCCTTGGTCGTGGAAGAAAAATAGAACAACATAAGAAATGTAAATAAGGGAAATTAGGACTAAGGAAAAGAGTTAAAACACTTGAATAACATAAGTAAGTCAAAGCTCAAACATGATGCATAACTTGTCCAATGACACCTCTAATCTAGAACTTAGTGAGGGCCAAGACAAGCAATCGTGCTCACCCTTATAGTCAAAGCATACCATAAAAAAAAAGAGTCCTTAATACATGGCATAAGAACATAGACATTATCCTCGAAATAGAGGACTCACCAACTAGCTTAAATAGGAAACACTAGCCATGTGGAGGAGAAAAATGACCAAAAGGAGCTCTGGTTCTTACATTGTAAGATTATATAGGAATAGAGTATACGTTAGTACATTCGAATGTACTAAGTATGTCGAATCCAATAGAACAACAGATAAGGATCATAATCGAAATTCATAAGCATAGGTAATGAGTAACATATAACAATATGCCATACATGGAAGATGCTTGAAGTAAATCATGCTTACATAGATCACAATACATATGCAAGAAGAGACCATCATTATAGAGTACATATTTATCAAGACACAAACCCCTTGATTGGTTGGTGAATTATCTCATCCTACCACCCTTGGTGATAGAGGTACAAACCCCTCAATTAGCTGTCAAGGTACAAACCCATTAACATGGTTGTTAAATGTACCACCTTCCATCCTAGGTGATTGAGGTATCAACCCCTCAATTGGGTTGATGAGATATCAACCCCTCAATTAGATTAATGAGGTATCAATCCTTCAATTAGGTTAATCAAGTATCAGCCCCTCAATTGGGTTAATGAGGTATCAACCCCTCAATTAGTTTAATGAGGTATCAATTCCTCAATTAGGTTAATAAGGTATAAACCCTCAATTAGGTTAATGAACATCACACCCTCCATCAAAGTGATCATCTCACAATACTATACTAGATCATAATACCATAGATATACAATTATTTCATCATCATATAGTCATTCAACTCATAAGACATGCATTGGACCTTCAATTCCTCAAGAAATCATAACTGGACATTTTATTAAATACTTGGCGGGTGTGTAGTGCTAGTGCAAGACCATGTAATTCAAGAGTTAATTCATGCTATAAAATTCAGTGTAAAACCATCAATAGAAAATTGGTAACACCCTTAAATAATATACATAAAAACCCTTCATCAAATCTCACAATAGATCTTAGATTCATCACTCAAAACTTGCTAAACCAATCACAATTTCATGAAACTCCAACATAGTGTGCAGTGAAATTCATAATAAGTAAGACCTATGAGTAAAGCAACTTTAAATCATGCAATTTAGGTAAAAAGGAAGCTTCAACACCATGGATAAAGGACCCAATGGTTGAAATCCACATATCTTGACTTTGAAGAATTCCTTGATGAAGATTTGAATGGAGACTTGAAGCTTGCATGAATTCCTTAAGACCCAGAAAAGATTTGGACACTTGATTTTTGGTGAAATAATAGTCTAAATGTTTGAGAAGGTTTTGGGGAATGTCTTGTGTGATATGAAGGTGAAATATGGTTAAGTATAGGTACTATCACATATGAGAAGACTTATGTCCAAGACCCAAAAGCCTTGGATCGGTCTCAAAAAAATACTGCATGAAATAACACACTGGCGCCCCTGCTCACTGTTTTTTGCTCACTTTGAATTTTTGAAATTTGCTGCGATTGTGCTAAAATCGAGGTTAGCTCATTTCCTACTCAATTTGACCCCCTGATCAAGAATTTGATGTCAAAGTTTTGCTATCACGTATAATTTTGAGATATATAGAAATTATGATTCTGGGCATTTTTGGGCACTTGTTGGAGGTTTTTTCACTATGAGGCATTTTAGGAAATGTTTCACTTTTTCATGATCTATTTCGTGTAGTAGAGCTAAGTCCTCTAAGGCATATTTCTCATTCCTAACTATTATGTTTCAAAAATGTCTCAAGCTATTCAAGGTGGTGGACAAGATGGTGACTATCCCTCATTCGAGGATCAACCTCCTAAAAATGACATATCAAATGCAAAGATTCGTAATGCTCTATGACTATTGGCCAAAGTTGTAACTGCTCATCTACACCAACAAGTGAGTGCCCTCGTGATTTCAAATGATAGGAGGAGGGAAAGGAAGGCTAAGAGGATCCGAGTTGATGGTACTTCATCTTCTACTAGTTTACTGATGCCCAAGTATAAAATGAAAAGGATCCCTTTTGGTACTTATCAAGGGTGTGGCAAGAAGCATCAAGAAAAGTGTTTAATTGGCACCGAGGGTTGTTTCAAATATGGTAGTATTGTGCATAAGATGAGAGATTTCCCTTTGTCCTCCGCTGGGAAGAGAAGAATGGCATGATTTGAAAGTAGACTTCCAAACCCTAAGGCTTAAGGTGGCAATGGTAAAGTGACTTGTCCTAGGTGCCCAAAATGTGGAAGGAATCATAATGGCAGGTACTTAAGTGATTTAATGCTTGCTATGGGTGTGGCAAGATGAGCCACAAGATTGTTGATTGTCTATATGCTATAAACAAAGGCAAAGGTATTGGTGTTCAAGCTTCTCCTATGTGCCACAAGTGTGGAAGGTACCATCTAGGTGATTTTTTAGCAATTTGAGTGCACATTTTGAGTATGGTGCAAAGGATCATAAGTTGAGACATTGTCCATAGATTACTAAGAATTATGAGGATTACCGTTGATGATCTTAACTATACCTCTCCAAGGGTCGCCAGACATAGCATAGTGCTTCACCGATATATTAAAAGTTTTTGATTATGATGTGCATGCTTTATTAAATCAGGTTGCCACTCTTTATTTCATTACTTCTTTTGTTGCCAATAGGCTTCATATGTGTCCCAAATTGTTGTGTGAACCTTATGAAGTGTCTATCCCTATTGGTGAGTCCATTATTGCTAAAAGAGTTTATAGGAATTGTCCTGTGTTCATATTGCATAAAGTCTTGCCTTGTTATTTTGTTGAACTTGACATGGTGGATTTTGATATCATTCTTGGGATGGATTGGTTCCATACATATCATGTTTCCATTGATTGTAGGAATCATAAAATTTGATTCCAATTCCCTAATGAGCCCATCCTTGAGTGGGAAAGTCGTACTGTGATGGTCAAAGGTAGATTCATTTGTTACCTTAAAGCCCAAAAGTTAATTTCTAAGGGTTAGATTTGCCACCTTGTAATGGTTAGGGATGTTGAGTCTAAAGTCCTTCCTATTGTGTTGGTTCTAGTGGTCAATGAGTTTTTTGATGTCTTTCTTGATAAGCTTCCCAGTGTTCTTCCTGAAAGGGAAATAGACTTTGGTATAGACCTCCTTCCCGATACACAACCCACTTCTATTCCCCTCTTACTGTATGGCCCCGACGGAATTGTAGGAGTTAAAGGATCATTTGAGAGATTTGTTAGAGAAGGGTTTCATAAGACCTAGCAAGTCACCTTGGGGTGCACCGGTGTTGTTTGGAAAGAAAAAAGAAAGTTCCCTTAGAATGTACATTGATTATCGACAACTCAATAGAGTCACCATAAAGAACAAGTATCCTCTATCAAGGATTGATGACCTTTTTGATCAACTAAAAGGGCTAGTCAGTTTTCTAAGGTTGATCTTCGATCCAGATACCATCAAATAAGAGTGAGGGAGTGTCATATTCTTAGGATGGCTTTTTAGACTAGGTATGGGCATTTTGAGTTCGTGGTAATGTCTTTTGGATTGACTAATGCACTGGCTATATTTATGGATCTCATGAATAAGGTCTTTAAACCCTACTTTGATATATTTTAGTGGTGGTCTTTATTGATGATATATTGATTTATTTCCAAAGTGAGGAAGAACATATGAATCACTTGAGGGTGGTGTTGCAAATCTTGAAGGATGAGAGGTTATTTGTTAAGTATGAAGTGTGTGAATTTTATAGAAAGAGGTTCCTTTTCTAGGGATGTGGTGTTGGGTGATGGCATTAATATAGATCCTAAGAAGACGCATATGATAAAAATTGGCCTAGACCCTTGACTCCGACGATTATTTGGATATTAGGAGTTTCTTTGGTTTGGCGGATTACTACCGAAGGTTTGTGAATGATTTCTCTTCTATTGCTTCCCCTATGACAAAGTTGACCCAAAAGAAAGTAAAATTTTCTTGGACCGATTAATGTGAAAAGAGTTTTCAAACTTTGAAGGACAAGCTTATCTCCACTCCTATTTTGACTTTACCGGAAGGGTTAGAAGGATTTGTGGTTTTGTGATGCCTCAAAGATTGGTTTGGGGTGTGTTTTGATGCAAAAAGGCAAATTTATAGCATATGCCTCTAGGCAACTTAAGGTGCATGAGTGAAATTATCCCACCCATGATCTTGAATATGTGGCCATGGTCCTTGCTTTGAAACTTTGGTGCCACTATTTGTATGGGGCTCATGTTGATGAGTTTATCGACCATAAGAGTCTCTAATATGTGTTCACACAAAAAGATCTTAACTTAAGACAAAGAAAGTGGTTAGAACTCCTTAAGGATTATGACATAAGTGTGCACTATCATCCCAACAAAGCTAATGTTGTGGCCGGTGCTCTAAGTAGAGTTTCTATGGGTAGTCTAGCACACATTGATATTGGTAACCAGGAGGTGGCTAGAGAAGTTTACCAGTTAGCTAGGTTGGGAGTTAAGTTAAATGAAGTTCAAAATGGTGGTGTAGTGGTTGTTGATGGTTCCAAATCTTCTTTGATTGAGAAAGTTAACTCAAAACAAGATCTTGACCCCACCTTACTAGAGGTGAAGGCTTTGGTGAAGGATGGTAAAGTGGAGGTTTTCTCCCAAGGAGGAGATGGTTCCTTTTAGGTACCAAGGTAGATTATGTTTACCTATTGATGATGACTTGAGGGAGTTAGTTTTGAAGGAGGCCCATAATTCATCTTATTCTATACACCCTAGTTCCACAAAGATGTATAGATACTTGAGGGAGGTGTATCGATAGGTGGTATGAAGAGAGATATTGCCAACATTGGTAGCCAGTTATCACAATTGCCAACAAGGGAAAATCGAACATCAAAGGCCCAGTGGCCTAGCCCAAGACATAGAAATTCCTACTTGGAAGTGGGAAGAGATCAATATGGATTTTGTCATTAGGTTGCCAAGATCTAGGAAACACTTTGATTCTATTTGGGTTATTGTTGATAGGATGACAAAGTAAGGTCACTTTCTACCAATCAAAACTATTTATGGTGCCGAAGATTATGCCAAGTTGTATATTCATGAGTTGGTTATATTGCATGGAGTACCCTTGTATATCATTTCTGATCATGAGGCTCAATTCACTTCTCACTTTCGGAGATCCTTTCAAAGAGGTCTTGATACCAAGGTCAAGCTTAGCATAGCTTTTCATCCTCAAACGGATGGTCAAGCTGAAAGGACTATCCAAACTCTTCAGGATATGCTTAGAGCTTGTGTTTTGGAGTTTAAGATTAGTTGGGATGAACATCTTCTACTTATTGAGTTTGCTTACAACAATAACTACCACTCAACCATTGGCATGGGTCCCTTTGAAGGTTTATATGGTTAGCGTTGTAGTTCCCCAGTTGGGTAGTTTAATGTAGGGAAGATGGCTTTGTTAGGCCCAAACTTGGTCATGGAATCTTTGGAGAAGGTGAGGTTGATAAGGGAGGGATTGAAGATGGCTCAGACAAAAGTCTTACTCCAATATGAGAAGAAGAAATCTTGAGTTTAATGTGGATGATTGGGTTTAATTGAAGGTCTAACCCATGAAGGGTTAAAGTAGACAGAAGTCCTACTCTGATGTGAGAAGAAGAGATCTTGATTTTAAGGTTGGTGATTGGGTTTACTTGAAAGTCTCACCCATGAAGGGTTTGGTCTGATTTAGCAAGAAAGGAAAATTGAGCCCAAGGTTTATGTGTCCTTATAGAATTTTGAGGAGAGTTGGTAAGGCCGCATATGAATTGTAGTTGCCTATGGAGATGAATATGGCTCATCCGATCTTCTATGTATCTATGTTGCAGAGATGTGTTGGTGTAACACCCCGTGAAATTATAAAAATGCCCCTAAAATATAATCATGCACACAACAATTCTTCCAAAGCTCTTATGGGAAATTTGAGCCTAGATTTGCGATCAGCGCAGAAAATCGAGTCAGAAAATGGTCTCGACCCGATTTAAAAGCAACTGGAGCAAAAAGTAATTTTCGCTAATTAATCGTAAAATAGTGTCTATCAATGTCATTGGTGCAACGTGGACAAAATACAGAGCAATACTTTATTTTTTTTCATTTTTTTGATGGGAATTGAAATTCTAGAAAAAAGGCAATAATGTACTAGTCGCGCCCCTGGCGCGTCGCGGACCAATACCCCAGATTTTAAATTTATTTCTTTTTATTACAGGAAGGGCATTTTGGTCCTTCCCAACTCGTTCCTAACCCCTAATACGTGTTTTAAAGTCTTTTTATCACGATTAAGGTTCCAAAAACCCATTATTTTCTAAGCTCTACTCAAGTTCTGAGAAAGGAAAAGGATAAAAGAGGTGAGGGTTTCCTTTGAGGCTTCAATTCTTTGGAGAAGACTTGATAATTCTTCACTCCAGGTATGTAAGGGCTACCCAAAAGCATGGAATTGTTCTTCTATGTGCGCAAGATATAGTTAGGATGTGTAATTGATACTTAGAAGTCTTGAATAGTGATTTCTTAAAAGTTCTTGAGTATTATCATTTAATGCCTTGGATATTATCTTTATTTCTTGAAAATATTCTTTTAATTATATGTTGTATCCTAAATTGATGATTATCATGCTTAAAGTTACTGTATACCTACATTATTATATGATTGTGAACTAACTCTTATGAATTCTCTCTTTGAAGACTTGAATAATGACCTTAGGGGGATACCTAGAGCCTTGATTGTTTGAATGTGATGTTTGACTAAGTCTAAATCCTGAGATAAAGTGTGTTGATAACTATGATAGTTGAAATAATATAGATAGAGTTGGATGAATACATTTACTTGAATTTTAAAAGGTAGTCTTGCCCGTAGTGGTTGAGTGATGGAAGTCCCTGATGAATTGATAGACTTATAAGCATGTCAAGTCCTGGGAGGAGTATTGAGTATCGAAAATGAGTAAAAGTGAGTCCTACTCGCACTCATTACCTACGTTGCCAGTGTAGTAGAGGATTGGACTGTGAGAACTGATGTTTCCTTAGTCCCAAAAGAGGACTTACTATTATTAGAAACCCCTGATGTACGCCCTTTTACACTGGCAAGGTACTGGGAAAATGCTATAACAACATTGCTTTGTTGAACTATCACTAGCTCATAGGTAATAGGTATAGGTCCAAGAAACTCTCAGATAGGTCTCCTGATGATAGAACTCCGATGTGATGTGATGGTTTGATGTTTTGATGGATAATGAGGTGATAGAGTTCGGCCCTATACTCTGAGGTGAGTATGAGTGATTGATGAGTGATTGCTACATTGTTCCATTTACTTTAGCCCATTTTACATATAGTACATTGTACATACTAATGCCCCTTTAGCGCTACATCATTTTATGGATTCTGTAGACAAAGGACATCAGTAGCCCATCATTGAGGTTCAGAGCTTTATTGATTCAGATTATGGTAAGTCCTCCCCTATATTTGGAGGATGAATATTTTATTTAGCTTTGTTATCTTTTTCTTGATTTTGGGTAGCCATGACCTGTCATGGTACCGTCTTAGACGATAGTATAGAGGCTTCATAGACGTAGATGTTGATGGTAGATGTTGAGGGTTCTTTCCTTTTTTCTTTTGTTGTTGAGACTGTCTTTCATTTTCTATATTTTATTCATGATGAACTAATTTGATAGCTTGAACCCACAAATAGTTTTTTATTGCTATTAAACTATTTCCTTCCGCTATTGAGTTGACTGAATGAAGGCAATGACACTAGGTGGTCCACTTAGGAGCTAGCAATAGTCTTTGAGTGCCAGTCACATCTAGGATACCCTCCTGGGGCATGACAAACTTGGTATCAGAGCATAGAGTTCGAATGTCCTAGGGAGTCTATGAAGCCGTGTCTTGTAGAGTCTTGTTTATGGGTGTGTTGTGCACTACACTCAATAAATAGGAGGATATAGGACATTAGGAAGTGTTACCCTTCTTCTATGATCTGATTTTGTGCTATAGAGTTTAACTTGTGAAATTCTGCTTTTAACTCGTGTGTTTTATGCTTCAGAAAATGTTACCCAAGAGAACTGCCACTCAGAGAGATTCCCAGCTCCCGTTACTGAGAATACCCAATCGGAGGCTCCAGTTCAGACTAAGACCAGGAGACAGTAATGCCCCACTAAGACTGCTGGGATCCCTTAAGCGCCCCTGCTCAGCCTCAGCCAGTAGCCCCCACTACTGAGGCCGAATTCAGAGGGGCCATCACCATACTGACTTAGTTGGTGGCCTTACAGGGGAATAGCCAAGGTTCTCAAGCTCTTAGTTCTAGCTCACAAGAGCCCTCAGCTGCAACTCGGCTCAGGAACTTCTTGAGGATGAACCCACCGGTGTATACGGGTTCAAAAGTGGAGAAGGACCTGCAGAATTTTATAGATGAGATGTATAAGGTTCTGAGGACTATGCATGTGAATGAGCTTAAAGGAGTGGAGCTTGCATCCTACCAGCTGAAGGACATGGCTAATGTGTGGTACACTCAGTGGGGGGGAGTAGAGGTGAGGATGTGGAGCCTGCAGCATGGGAGGAGTTTGAAGCCACCTTCCTTGATCACTTCTTTTCTCAAGAGTTGAAGGACGCGAAGGCAGATAAGTTCATAAATCTGAAACAGGGAGGGATGACTGTGAAGGACTAAAGCCTTAAGTTCATCAAACTGTCAAGATATGCTCCAGAGATAGTGAAAGATATGAGGCAGAGAATGAGGAGGTTTGTGTCTGGTCTGGCCAGACATATGTAAAAAAAGTGTAAGGCTACTTTGCTGATTCCTGTATGGATATCTTCTAGACTTAAGGTGTATGCCCAGCAGACATAGGAAGATAAGAGGAGGGATATGGAAGATCATTTGAGCAAAAAAGCAAAGTCAGCGGGACATGAGCCTAGCCCGCAGAGACAGAATAAGGGTGAAAAATCATATTTCCAAAAGTGATCATCACATCCTGCACCATCTGCAGCAAGTGCGCCCGTGCAACCCAGCAGGTATGATCAGAAATCTTAGAGTTATCAGAATTCTAGGACCTCGGGTACCCAATCCCAGGCCAGTGTGACTCAGGGCCTGAGGGGAAAGCCACCTTATGAAACTTGCGGGAAACTCCATCTGGGTAGGTATCGTCTGGGTATGGATGCTTGTTTCCTATATGGGTAGGCATATCACTTCTAAGAGGAGTGTTCGAAGAGAAGACGAGGTGAAGTGAACAGCAGAACCCAGTCTTCCACAACACCCACAACGGGTAATCAGCAAAGAGGTGCTACTACTAGTATAAGTGGCAGGATGAACTGTCTTTATGTTATGGGTAATCGACAGGATCAGGAGGTTGCACCAGATGTTGTCATGGGTATGCTTCGAGTCTTTTCCCTTAATTGCTATGCATTGATTGATGTAGGTGCCACTTTATCTTTTGTAACTCCTTATGTGGCTTGTAAGTTTGGGGTTCTTCTAGATTGTCCGGACAAACCTTTTGCTGTTTCTATTCCTACTGGAGAGTGTATCTTAGCTTAGAGAGTTTATAGGGGCTACATGGTATATATTTATCATGGAGACACTTTAGCTGATTTGGTAGTGTTGGAGATGGTTGATTTCTATGTAATAATGGGCATGGATTGGCTTCATGCCTGTTATGCTTCTGTTGACTATAGAACCTGAATTGTTAGATTCAAAATTTCTAATGGGCCTGTCTTAGAGTAGAAAGGCGGTTCTGTTGGCCCTAAGGGTAAATTCATCTCTTATCTTAGAGCTAGAAAGTTGATCTCCAAGGGTTGTATTTACCACCTCGTGTAAGTAAAGTCTGATGATGTTGAATCCCCTACTCTTGAGTCCGTCCCGATTGTGGATGAGTTTCCTGAGGTATTTCCTAATGATCTTCCTGGAGTCTCTCCTGATAGGGAGACCGACTTTGGGATTAATGTTCTTCCCGAGACCAAACCTATCTCTATTCCACCCTATAGAATGGGCCCCATAGATTTGAAAGAATTGAAAGACTTGTTAGAAAAAGGTTTCATAAGGCTTAGTATCTCACCTTGGGGTGTTCCTGTCCTATTCGTGTGTAAGAAACATAGGTCTTTGATGATGTGTATAGACTACCAACAGTTGAACAAGGTTACCATAAAGAATAAGTATCCTCTTCCTAGAATAGTTGATCTCTTTGACCAGCTTCAGGGTGCTACTTGTTTCTCCAAGATAGACCTCAAATCGGGTTACCATCAATTGAAGGTAAAGGAAAGTGATGTTCCTAAGACAGCCTTCAGGACACGATGTGGCCATTTTGAGTTCTTGGTCATGTCCTTCGGGTTGACAAATGCACCCCCAGCTTTCTTGTATTTGATGAACAGGGTATTCAGGTCGTATCTTGATATATTTGTGTTTATTGATGACATACTGGTATATTCGAGGAATGAAGAAGAGCATACTCATCACCTTAGAGTGGTTTTGCAAACACTCAAAGATCATAAGTTATATGCAAAATTCTTCAAGTTTGAGTTTTGGCTCAAGTTAGTGGCTTTATTAGGCCATGTTGTCTCGGGGGATAGTATTCGGGTGAATACGCAGAAGATTGAGGCAGTTAAGAACTGGCCAAGACTAACTCCCCAATAGAAATAAGAAGTTACTTGGGTTTGGCTGAGTACTACCACAGATTTGTAGAGGGTTTCTCTTCTCTGTCAGCCCCATTGACAAAGCTGACTCAGAAGAAGGCCAAGTTTCAGTGGTCTAAGGCATGTGAAAAGAGTTTTCAGGAGTTGAAGACTAGATTGACTACAGTACTAGTGTTGACCTTGCCAGATGAGATGAGTGACTTCATGATATATTGTGATGCATCCAGAGTGGATTTGGGTTGTGTACTTATGTGAATGTGATAGCTTACGCTTCCAAACAGCTTAAAGTTTATGAGAAGAATTATCCGACTCATGAACTTAAGTTGGTAATAGTGGTATTCACACTTAAGATTTGGCGTCATTATTTGTATGGAGTACATGTGGATGTATTCACTGACCATAAGAGTTTGCAGTACGTGTTCAATCAGCAAGAGCTCAACCTGTGGCAGAGGAGGTGGCTGGACTTGCTCAAAGATTATGGTATGACCATCCTCTACCACCCAGGATATCCATGGGTACCACTGCCCATATGGAGGAGGAAAAGAGAGAATTAGCCAAAAAGATGCATAGATTGGCTCGTTTGGGAGTGAAACTTGAGGAGAACAACGGATCCTGAGTCAATGTCCAGAATAGGTCTGCTTCATCCTTAGTGTCTAAGGTGAAAGAAAAGCAAGACCAAGACCCTGTCTTGCTCCAATTGAAAGAAGCAGTTCATAAGCAGAAGGTGGTGTTTTTCTCCAAATGGGGAGATAGGGTATTGAGATATCAAAGGAGATTGTGTGTACCTGATATTGATGGCGTTCGAGATAGAATCATGGCCGAGGCTCATAGCACGAGATATTCCATCCATCCTAGCTCCACAAAGATGTACTACAACTTGAGGAAAGTTTATTGGTGGAATGGGATAAAGAAAGACATTACTGAATTCGTTTCTAAGTGTCCCAATTGCCAATAGGTTAAGGTTGAACACCAGAAATAGTATGGATTGGCTCAGAAATTTTAAATTCCAGAGTGGAAGTAGGAAGTGATCAACATGGATTTCATCACCGATTTACCAAGATCCCGAAAGCAGCATGATTTGATATGGCTGATTATTGATAGGATGACTAAATCAGCCCAATTTTTGGTTGTCTAGACAACTCATATAGTTGAGAAGTATGCCTGACTATACATTCATGAGATTGTGAGGTTGCATGAGGTTCCCTTGTCTATCATCTCGGAGAGAGGAGCTCAATTCACCTCTCAATGTTGGAGATCTTTTTAGAAGGGATTTGGTATGAAGGTGAATTTGAGAACCATTTTTACCCTAAGACAGATGGGCAGGCAGAGTGCAGTATTCATAATTTGAAGGATATGTTGAGAGCATGTATTATCGACTTTAAAGGAAATTGGGATGACCATATATCGTTGATTGATTTTGCATACAATAAAAGCTATTATGCCAACATTTAGATGGCCCTATATGAAGCATTTCAAGGTAGGTAAAGCTGAGTTGATTGGGCTTGATCTGGTACACCAGTCTATGGAGAAGGTGAAGGTTATCCGGGAAAGGTTGAAGATAACCCAGATTCGCCAGAAGTCATATACGGACATGAGAAGAAGAGACTTGGTATTTGAAGTAGATGACTGGGTGTATTTGAAGGTGTCACCTATGAAGGGCGTCATGAGATTCAATAAGAAAGGGAAGCTGAGTCCCCACTATATTAGGCCATACCAGATTATAAGACGGATTGGGAAAGTCACTTATGATTTAGACTTGCCTTCCGAGCTAGATGGAGTTTACCCAGTGCTTCATGTATCTATGCAGAAAAAGTGTTTGGGGGATCCAGCCTTAGCGATTCCTGTAGGAAGTACGGGTGTGAAGGATAGCTTATCATACGAGGAAATTCTAGTCCAGATCTTTAACAGACAAGTTCTTAAGCTAAGAAATAAAGAGATAGCCTCCGTTAAAGTCTTATGGAGGAATCAATTTGTTGAAGAAGCTACGTGGGAAGCGGAGGAAGCGATAAAACTTAAATACCCACACCTATTCGTGCCAAATGATGATGATGTTGAAGGTAAATATCCTTATCCTTAACACTTTTGAATGTTTTCTTTCTTCAAGTTGATGCCTTTGCCTTATCCCATTCTCGAGGCTAAGATAAAGATAGATTGGTGATAAATAATGAGGACTCGAGAGTTCCTGAGTGAGGAATGAGGTGAGATTTGAGGTTACTCGTACATTTATTCTATCCTCACTTATCACTCGAGGATGAATGATTTCAAGGGGGAGATGATGTAATACCCCATGAAATTACCAAAATGCCCTAAAATATAATCGTGCACACAATGCGTCTTCCAAAGCTTCGATGGGAAATCTGAGATCGAATTGCCAGATGAGATGAGTGACTTCAT
>DF362812.1:37315-57931 GCA_000787875.1 Solanum virginianum
ATTTACGATCAGTTTAGAAAATTGAGTCAAAAAATGGTCTCGACCTAATTTAAGAGCAACTGGAGCGAAAAATAATTTTTGCTAATTAATCGCAAAATAGTGTATGTCCGCATCCTTGGCGCAATGCGGACAAAATGCGGAGCAACACTTTGTTTTTTTCATTTTTTTATGGGAATTGAAATTCCCCTAAAAAGGCGATAATATATTGGTCTGCGCCCCAAGCGCGTCGCAGACCAGTACACCAGATTTTAAATTTGTTTCTTTTAATTGAGAGAAGGGCATATTGGTCCTTCCCAACCCGTTCCTAACCCCTAAAACATGTTTTAAAGTCTTTTTATCATGATTAAGGTTCCAAAAACCCATTATTTTCTAAGCTCTATACAAGTTCTTAGAGAGGAAAAGGGCAAGGGAGGTGAGGGTTTCCTTGGAGGCTTCAATCTTTGGAAAAGACTTGATAATTCTTCACTCTAGGTATGTAAAGGCTACCCAAAAGCATGGAATTGTTCTTCAATGTGCCCAAGATAAAGTTAGGATGTGTAATTGATACTTAGATGTCTTGAATAGTGATTTCTTGAATGTTCTTGAGTATTTATCATTTAATGCCTTGGATATTATCTTTATTTCTTGAAAATATTTTTTAAATATATGTTGTATCCTAAATTGATGATCATTATGCTTAAAGATACTGTATACCTATATTATTATGTGATTGTAAACTAACCCTTACGAATTCTCTTTGTGAGGACTTGAATAATGAACTTAGGGGGATGTTTAGAGCCTTGATTATTTGAATGTGATGTTTGACTGAGTTTGAGTCCTAAGATGATGTGTGTTGATGACTATGATAGCTAAAACAATATAGATAGAGTTAGATGAATACATTCCCTTAAATTTGAAAAGGTAGTCTTACCCGTAGAGGTTGAGTGATGGAAGTCCCTGATGAATTGATAGACTTATGAGCATGTCAAGTCCTAGAAGGAGTATTGAGCACCAAAAATGAGTAAGAGTGAGTCCCACTCGCACTCATTACCTATGTGGCCAGCACAACAGAGGATTAGACCGTGAGAACGGATGTTTCCTTAGTCCCAAAAGAGGACTTACTATTATTATAAACCCCTGATGTACGCCCGTTTACCCCGGTAAGATACTGGTCAGATGCCGCAATGACATCGCTTCGTTGTACCATTACTAGCTCATAGGTGATGGGTGTAGGTCCAAGAAACTCCCAGATAGGTCTCCTGATGATAGAACTCCGATGTGATGTGATGGTTTGATGTTTTAATGGACAGTGAGGTGATAGAGTCCGATCCTATACTTTGCAGTGAGGATGAGTGATTGATGAGTGATTGCTATATTGTTCCATTTACTTTAGCCTGTTGTACATACAGTACATTCCACGTACTAATGCCCCTTTGGCGCTGTATCATTTTATAATGTAGATTTTGTAGACAGAGGACTTTAGCAGCCCAATCATTGAGGTTCAGAGCTTTATTGGTTCAGACTGTGGTAAGTCCTCCCCTACATTAGAAGTATGAGTATTTTATTTAGCTTTGTTGTCTTTTTCTTGAATTTGGGTAGTCGTCGTCTATCATGGTACAATCTTAGATAGTAGCATAGAGGCTTCATAGACGTAGATGTTGATGGTAGATGTTGAGGGTTCTTTCCCTTTTTCTTTTGATGTTTAGACTGTCTTTCATTTCTTATATTTCATTCATGATGAAGTAAGTTGATAGCCTGAACCCACATATAGTTTTTTTATTGCTATTAAACTATTTCCTTTCGCTATTGTGTTGACTGAACAAAGGCAATGAGACTAGGTGGTCCGCTTGGAGGTTAGCAATAGTCTTCGAGTGCCAGTCACGTCTAGGCTAGCCTCCCGGGACATGACAGTTGGTGACCCAAGTGCTATAGTGCCCTTAGAGGTTGTGGGTGTTATGGAGGATAATTTGACCTATGAGGAGGTCCCGGTGGAAATATTGGATAGGCAAGTGAAGAGGTTGAGGAACAAAGATGTAGCATCCATCAAGGTTCTTTGGAGGGATCAACAAATTGAGAGTGCCACATAGGAAGCCGAGGAAGGCATGAAAAAGTGATATACATATCTCTTCCAATGTACTAAGCAAAAGGTAATAACTTAAGTCCCATTTATGATTTCAAGTCTTAGGTTTCAGCCCTCATGTCATTTTGTGTGCATTCATGGTTATGGTAACAAGTTTATGGTGATTTTGATATTCATGTTGAGACTTTTTGAAAATGATGTTTAAGTGCATTTGTTGCATTCATGTTATGCTGAAATATTCATAATTACTTCTCTTATGCATGTTTCTTTGACATTCGGGAAGAATGTTCCCAAGGGAAAGATATTGAAATACCCCTCATGTGCTTCAGAATACCCCACAATCATAATTTATATATATCTAAAATTTTGTGCGTAATTTCAGAAATCTGACTTCATATTCTTGGTGGGGGGGAGGGGCAAAATTGAGCGGAAAATGGGTATAACTCAGATTCTAGAAGACCCATAGTGAAAAATAATTTTCACTTAATTTTTTATTTCCAGTGGCTATCCGTACCCAGGCCGCACGCGCCTAGGGCGCGGACTAGTGTAACTTGTCCCTCCTCGTTTAGTCCGCTTCGTGGACTAGATGCGGACCAGTGTAAGTTTTTCCCTAGCTTTCTTATTTCCTCTCAGGACATTGTGATAATAGCCCCATGCCTATTTAAACGTGAAATCTTTCATACTTAGCTATTTTTCAACTCTATAACTCACAAAACCCTCTCTAAAACCTCTCCAAGACTCTATTAAATCTGTTATCAAATTTAAGGATTTCAAGCTCAACTTTAGAACTCAAGAACCCATCCAAGCTTCAAGTCTCCTTCAAGTTCTTCTCTAGAAAGTCAAAGTTTAAGGTATGTGGGTCTTCATTCATGCATCCTTTTACCCATGGAGCCCAACCTTCTCTTTTTATGGAAATTGCATGATTTCAAGTTGTATTACTTACGGGTGTCTTTTATTAGGAAATGTGAACATATATAATGTTGGGGTTTTATTAAGTATTAATTAGTTATGCATGAATATCTATTTTAAGCTTATTCCATGAACTGGTTTTGTCTATTGAGACTATGCATGATTTGAGCTATAAAACTATGAACTATTATGAGTTTTTATGATGGATTTCAAGATATCCTAAATGAGGGTTTTACTGCAATATTGGTGGGTTGATTTGTATTGAGTTTACTCATCTTGTTTTACTCTTGAATTGTATGATTTTGATCAAGTATCATGAACTCATTATGTATTTGATAAAATTATATGACAAGAACTCTCGAGTTGTTGATGATCTATTACATGATTTACAAGTCAAGTGATTTCATGTTGATTAAGGGCTTTCAAGCATGTATTGAATTCATGAAAAGTATCTACAATTTTACAAGTATCAAGTTGAGCCCTATTTTAAGATGTTTTACCTCTTGTGAGCCATTCATGTCAAAGCAAGGAATCATGTATGATTGTTATCTACTCTCATGTTCAAGATAGGCTCACTAGTAGAGGTCAAGCATGTTGAAGAGATACTCATATCATGTTATCATGTCTTTTACAAGTTACTCATGTTATTATTAAAGTGTGATTAGTTCAAGTATTCCATGGGATTAGACTTAGCACCTATTGAGGTTTAAGATAGGAAATCGACTCAAGGGGTACTTATATAAAGTCTTTAGTCTCTAAACTATGTGCCACCATAGGATTATATATTTAACCTTGCTATACTAGTCGATCCATCTAGTTCATGTTATCATTTTTGGTTTTACCTTGGCAAGTACACCACACTTCGCCGGGGGTTGTCATGCCCGGTCACCTGTACTGAGGGGGTGTCATGCCTTGGATTCCAAGTTGTAGCTGCTTGGTCTATGTCGGTTGAGGTCTCTTCCCACATATATATGATATTTTATGTAAGTGAAATGTTTTATGAGCATGTTTTATTACAAGCATTGATCATGCATGTAATATTGAGATTATATATTTGTTGATTATGATTATGCATATTGAATATTATGGCTTATGTCTTTGCGGTATTGCTCCCTGCATATTTAGTACATTCAAATTTACTAACGTATACTCTATGCCTACATGATATCACCATGTAGGAACCAGAGCTCTTTTTGATCATCCTCCTCCACATGGCTAGTTAGATTCTCCAAGAAAGCTATTGGCAAGTCCTCAACTCTGAGAACAATATCTACTTTTTTCATGCTATGTTGAGACTTGTTCCTTAGGTTGGATACTTATTATTATGAGGGTGAGCCCAAGAAGTGTCTTGGCCCCCGCTCCATTCTAAAGTAGAGGTGTTGTTGGATACTAAGTTTGTATATGCTTTGACCTTGAATCTTCTTATGGTCCTATGTTTATGAAATATTTCCCTTAGTCCCACTTACCTTTTTATACTTGACTTTTGTTGATGTTTATATTTATTTCCGCAATCATGGATGTGTACAAGATATTCTAAGAGGCTTGTTTGGGATGTCGTTGGACTTCCCATTTGCCGTGTCACGTCTAGGTCCTAGGATTAGGTCGTGACATCATAGGATCCATAGTCCCGAACGGCATAACCTCAATGGTAGAAGAAGTAGCTACACTCCTGTGGAGATCCGGGGCAGAGGAAATATATCCTGGAATATCTGAAGGATCAGTAGGTGTCCTAGACTTTTTCTTCTTTTCCCTACTAGAACTGCTTGCCCCAAAATGATCTCAAGGTCTATCACAATCACCACCAGATGACATTTGTATGTTAAGTGATAATTTGATATATAAAAAAAATTAATAAATTTAATATTAGCATAATGAATAATGAATATACTGGTTATAATGTTTCGCTCTATTCGTTATCGCTTCTTTCATTTTCACCATCTACCCATTCTTCCTCCTCAGTTATTTCATATTCATTGTCATCCAAGTCCTCCTCCTCAAATGATTCATATTCATCGTTTACTTCTTCCTCAATGTTTGGTATTTCAAGGTCATCATCACAAACCTCTTTTAGTATGTGCTGAGGATGTTCTAGTGTGGTTTTCAACTCAACATCAACTTGTTGTTGAATAAGGGCAATATCATTTTGGTACTCCAAATCTAATACATTCTCAATTTCTATTCTTCCCATAGGCTTTGTCTTAATAACAACCCACCAATCAGCCTTATCTCTATATAATGAATATGGAGCATAATAGACTTGCTTAGCATTTTGGACAATGATAAAAGGGTCATAACTTGTGTATTGTCTGGTGCGTTTAACTTAAATAATGTTATGTTGTTGGTCCACCCTTGTACTTCTTTGTGATGGATCAAATCACTTACACTGAAACGATACAATCTTTTTCTTAGGCCAGCCTGAATATCTTAATTCAAAAATCTCTTAAATGACACTGAAATATTCAATAATATGGCTATTACCGTCTACATCACCTTGAACATACACACCACCGTTATTGGTTTTCTTATCCATAGAAACTTCCTCATTTTGACACTTAAAACCATTAACACAGTACTTATGGAGTGTATGAACTTGAGAATGAGGCCTGAGTGCGATCTCTCTCAAAAATGGTAAATGTTCGACATTTGATTATTTATCATAAACCTACAGATTGTATTAAATATAATACAATTAGTTATAAAATGAATACGTTATACTTATCGATTCAATATGTTTAAACTTTCACACTTACATAACTCTTTAACCATGTTGAAAATCTTGTATATATAGTTTCGTTGCCCTATGTCTTTACAAACAAGTTGTTATTGACAAATACATTTTTGTGAGTTAGTTCTTAATTTTAACTTTATAATTTAAAGTTAACATAATTTAACACTTACTCAAGATATGAATGAATTTTGGGACAATTAAGCAAAATATGGATCATAGTTGATTGATACTCCATACTAGTGAGGCTTCGTCTTCCACGCCTTATAGATCCTCGTCCACTTTGATTTAAAATTGCAATAGGTGAAAACATAAGATCACTATCACCCTCATCATTGCGACAATGATTAGATTATACAAAGATTTAATTACTTATATAAGAATAATCATTACCGTTCAAAGGGATACATCCACCATGTATGAACAGAACCACCAAGACGGGCTTCTTTCATAAGATGGATTAGAAGATGCTCCATCACACGAAGAAGCCACATGGAAAGACTTTCTCCAGTTTTGTAATAATAATAGGAATATTTTCTTTCATCTTGTCTAAACTACTTTTCAATAACTAACCAGAACATAAATCTTTAAAAAATAAAGACTTATCTCTGTAATAGGCTTCCATATCCTTTCAAGTAAATTGCGAAAAGCGATAGGAATCAAAGTTTCCATGAATATATGACAATCATGACTTTTCATGCCTATCAACTTTCCTTCATTCAGATCTACCTACTTGCCTAAATTTGAAGCATATCCTTCTAGGGTCCTCAAATTTTGCACCTACACACATATTTACATTTCTCTGCCATTGTGAATGAAAAAATAGTTTTGGGCTTTATAATTTTGCCATGTGGTTGTTCCTGCAACCACAATTCCCTCCTCTACAATATTCTTTTAAGTCCAGTCTAGCTCTTGGGTTATCTTTTTTCTTCCCCTTAACATTCATCACTGTGTTGAACAAATTATTAAAATAGTTTTTCTCAGTATGCATCACATCAAGATTGTGTCGCAAAAGATTATCCTTCCAATATGGCAACTCCCAAAATATGCTTTGTTTGGTCCAGTTATGTTCAATGTCATATCCATGAAGTCTAGAATGTATGGGACAATCTGTAACTTTAGGAAAATGAGAAACTCTTTCCCAAATTTGATGGCCTGTCAATGATGGAGACGGGGGATCATTCTCAACCCTGTTTTTTCTATATTCATGGTCCATTGGCAAGAATTGACGATGACAATCAAACCATGAATTTTTCCTGCCATGCTTTAAGGTAAAATCCTTACTATACTCTATGCAATAAGGACAAGCAAGCTTTCTAGTAGTCATCCAACCAAACAACATATCATATGCAAGGAAATCATTAATAGTCCACATTAAATAAGCACGCATAATAAAATTCTTCTCAATTGATATGACATGCATCACTAAACCTTCAAACCATAGTTGTTTAAGCTCATCCATCAATGGTTATATATAGATATTTATTAAAATTTTTGGATTGCAGGGACCCAGAATAACATAACTTAAAAATACGAATTGACTTGTCATGCATATTTCAGGAGGAAGATTATATAGAGTAAGAAATACCGGCCAGCAAGAATAAGGTGTGGCAGAATTAGAGAATAGTGTGAAACTATCGATACACAGCCCTAATCTAACATTTCTTGGCTCTGTAACAAAGTGGGGATACACATTATTAGAATGCTTCCATGCTTCCCCATCAGATGGATGAGACAAGACACCCAACGACCTTCTATATACACGATGCCTTCTCATATGTGGGGCAGACCTCATCAATGCATACAACCTCTTCAGTCTAGGAATAAGAAGTAAATAATGCATCACCTTGATTGGAACCATCTTTCCAGCCGGACTCCTCTTATAATGAGCATGACCAAAAAACTTACAATATTTCAATTCACTATCATCTTTGTAGTATAACATGCAATCATTAACACAACAATCAATTCTATGATGTGACAATCCTAATTTGGAAACTACTTTCTTTGCTTGATAGAAGTTCCTACACAATGATCAATTCTATGATGTGACAATCCTAATTTGGAAACTAGCTTCTTTAGTTGATAGAAGTTCCTGGGTAAGTTAAACTCAAGATGAACCAACTCGCCCAAGAGATCAACCATTGAGTCCATAGCCGCATTAGGAACATTCCAATTTGATTTAATATTTATTAATCTAACTGCTATAGACAAAGTAGAATGCAGACTCCCCTGATGACTAGCCACTTCTAATTCTTCATAGAAGCGTCTAGTTTCTTCATTAGGAGCTTCACTAAAGAATTGGTCAGGTTTCATCCCCCCTGAACTCCGAAAGCATCATTGATCATTTCATGAACTCTGTCATGTTGAAAGGTGTCATGTTGATTCCAATTAGGTTCAAACCTAATTTGACCATGTGGTACAAACATATTATATTCATCCATTGACATCAAATTATAAAATATACCATTTTATCCATCTATTTCTCCATGATCTACCCACACGAAATATCTGGGCTTAAATCCCTTACGATACAAACGCATAATAACTTTATCTGGACTAAAAAATTTTAGGCACCTACATGCACTGCAAGGACACCTAACCAATTGATTTCTCTTAAAATTATCAAGTGTCATTGCATGATAGATGAAACTTCTAACACCATTAATAAATGTAGTTTTTAGCCCACCATCATTTTCATAATACATGTCATACATCCATAGACGAGTATGCATCTACAAAAAATATCCAAGTGTATTCAAGGTCCAAAAGTGGATAAGTTGAATCTTTTAGAGTATATAAAATCCAAAGCTTCAATTTAACAAGTATATAAACTCCAAATTCTAAATTATATTCAACTTAAAGTTCACAACTACTTAAAATTTAATTTTTATCCTAAAATATAATAATTCAATTTTCAAAAGTGCATAAGTACAATTATTCTAAGTCCTAAGCTTCACTTTAACAAGTATATAAACTCCAATTTCTAAATAATATTCAACTTAAAGTTCACAACTACTTAAAATTTAATTTTATCCTAAATTATAATAATACAAGTTTCAAAAGTGCATAAGTACAATTATTCTAAGTACATAAAGTCCTAAACTTCACTTTAACAAGTATATAATCTCCAACTTCTAAATTATATTCAACTTAAAGTTCACAACTACTTAAAATTTAATTTTTATTTTAAAATATAATAATTCAAGTTTCAAAATGCATAAGTACAATTATTCTAAGTAAAGTGCATAAGTACAATTATTCTAAGTATAATTCCTAACTTTATATCCTAAAATATAATAATTCAAATTTCAAAAGTGCATAAGTTGAATTTTTCTAAGTGTATAAAGTACTACGTCAGTTTAACAAGTACAAAAACTTCAAGTTCAACTTAAAGTTCACAACAAATTAAAATTTACTTCATATCCTAAAATAGAATAATTCAAGTTTCAAAAGTGCATAAGTTAAATTTTTTTTCTAAGTATATAAAGTAGTAAACTTCAATTTAACAAGCACATAAACTTCAAGTTCTAAATTATATTCAAATTAAAGTTCACAACAAATTATAGTTTACTTCATATCCTAAAATATAATAATTCAAGTTTCAAAAGTGCATAAGTTAAATTTTTCTACGTATATAAAGTCCTAAACTTCAATCTAACAAGTATATATACTCCAAGTTCTTAATTATATTCAATTTAAAGTTCATAACTATTTAAAATTTACCTCAAATTTCAAATATTATTATTCATTGCTAAAAAATCTCAAAATGGGAACTCTAAGCAAGATGCAAGTATTTTACAATGAATAAAATTAAAAAATATATATATATACAACAATTAAAATACATTTACCTTTTTCGATTAGCTTGACGGGTCAATGGGCTAAGTTTGATGGGTCGAATATATCCTATAATGATGCAAAAATTCTAAAGTTCAAAATTTATACATGGAAGTTTGATTTATAGTATAATTCAAAATACTCAATTTAAACTACAATCTAAGAATCTACATTCACAAATTCACACTTAAACATTCAAACCAACAATATCAATAACTTCAAATACACTTTAATTGCAACTAACAAAATCAAAATCACAAACTAATTCAAAACACATTTCAAGCTAAAATCCAACAATACTCATTCACAAATTTAAACTACACTCAAATTTATAGTCTAATTCAAAATACCCAATTTAAACTACAATCCAAAAATCTACATTCACAAATTCACACTTAAAGATTCAAACAAACATTGTCAATAACTTCAAATACACTTTAATTCCAACTAACAAAACTCAAATCACAAACTAATTCAAAACTCATTTCAAGCTAAATTTCAAAAATACTCATTCACAAATTCCTACTTCAATACACTTTCCAACAATGATAATCACTTCAAATACGTACATTAATTCAAACTAACAAAAACCTCCAAATCACAAACTAATTCAAAATACCAAATTTAATCTAAACCCTAAAATCAAAACATAAACTTTCTTCACTAATTCACAATCAAGATTACAATATAACAATGATAACAACATATATAAACAAAACTAACAAACAATTCATGATTTTATAAATTTAAAAAATAAAAAAAATGTAAATAATGGCTAACAAATTAAAAGAGGAGAATAAGAGAAGAGAGAGAGGCGGACTTACCTGCTATGGTAGGCTGGACGTCGGGGTGACGCCGACGGCTTGGAGGATCGGCGGCGACACATAGGCGATGGGCGGAATAGCCGAGGGAGATGTTTGAGAGTGAGAGATGGGTGAGGGTTTTTTTCCAGGTTTATACAATGACTAAAAAATGGTATATTTGGGGTAATATTCGAATAGAGGGGCGATAGATGGCATCTGTAACACCCCATGAAATTACAAAAATACCCCTAGAATGGAATCATGTGTATTACGTGTCTTTAATAGAGGGGCGATAGATGGCATCTGTAACTCCCCATGAAATTACAAAAATACCCCTAGAATGGAATCATGTGTATTACGTGTCTTTCCAAGCTCTAACGAAAAATTCAAGACTAGATTTGCGCTCAACACAAAAAATAGAGTGAAAAAATAGTCTCGACCAGATTTTAGAGCAACTGAGTCGAAAAAAAATTTTCGTAATTAAATTTGGGACAGTGTCAGTGCGTACCCACGGTGCGATGTACTTGGGGCACGGACCTACACTTGAGATTTTTCTTAAACTTCCTGGAAAGAACGTATTCTGAGAAATTCACAAAATACATATGTTCGCGCCCCAAGCGTATCGCGAACATGGTATTTCGAGATCAAATTTTATTCTTTAATTTAGGAATGGTACTTTGGTCATTCCCCACCCCCTCCTAAGTCAATAAATGAGTATAAGGGATCTTTTACATTAAGTCAAGTCCAAAGAATTTCTAGCAACTACGTTTTCTTATGAGTCGATAGAAGGGTCAATTTCAAATGACCATATCTACTAAAGTATAATGATTTAGGTGTCCCATAATATATCCAGTCAATGATATATGAATTAGCTTTCCAATGCATTCAATTTTGCGTTAATTAAAGTTCGTAGTAGAAAGTTATCACCATATTAGTGAAGGGGTGCAGAGTTGTCTGAAGGTCCACGCCCGGAGCACACCGCAGACCTGATGTGGACCCTTATTGGATAAGTTAATGACGTTTTTCTCTTTATATTTTGAGAGTATTTTTATCCTAAAATCTTTGGGGGTCTATTTAAGGTTTTAAATGCCCAAAACGTCAGTTTTCATAATAAAAAACTCGCTCCTTCACTCTTTAATATGAACGCTCAAGAATCATCAAGAAAGTCATCAAGTTAGNAAGGGCACTTTGTCATTCCCCAACCCCTCCTAAGACAATAAACGAGTATAAAGGATCTTTTACATCAAGCCAACTCCAAAGAATTTCTAGCAACTAAGTTTTCGTATGAGTCGATAGAAGGGTCAACTTCAAATGACCATATCTCCTAAAGTATAATGAATTATATGACTCATAATATATCAAATCGAAGATATTCGAATTTGATTTCTAATGCATCCAATTTCTCATTAATCAAGATTCGAAGCAGAAAGCTATGACTATTTTAGTAAAGGAGTGCAGAGCTGTTTGAAGGTCCGCGCCCTGAGCGCGTCGCGGACAGATTGCGGACCCTTACTGTATAAGCAATGATGTTTGTTTTCTTTTATTTTGAAGATACTTTTATCCTAAAACCTTTGGGGTCTATTTAAGGACCAAAAACGCACAAAACGTCAGTATTCATAATAAAAAAACCCTCCCCTTCACTCTCAAACATGAATGCTCAAGAATAATCAAGAAATTCATCAAGTTATATTAGGATTTGCTTTCAAGATTCATTCTCAAGGTAAGTTATTCTTCACAGATTTCAATCTAACCAGTCCAAATTTCCTCAACTATTCATGAATCCCTAATAGAATGTTAAATCATAACCTATGGTTTCAAGAAACGAATTCAAGAATTCCAAGAAAGAAATTCTTGATTCTTCTTTTTCAAGAATCGGGGTTCTTCATCAAGAACTCTAAAGATTCCAAGTCAAGAATTAAAGAATCTTCTTCAATTCTTCCAAGAACTAAGATCTAAGGTATGTAAGTCCCTCCAAAAGTTAATTTACTATCATTTTAGTATCCTTAATTACTAATTTCTACCTTCAGGGTTCTTCATCAAGAACTCTAAAGATTCCAAGTCGAGAATTCAAGAATCTTCTTCAATTCTTCCAAGAACTAATCTCTAAGGTATGTAAGGCCCTCCAAAAGTTAATCTACTATTATTTTAGTATCTTAACTACTAGTTTCTACCCAAGATCATAATTATGAGTTGAGATCAAACTTTCCTTCATTACTAGTGAATTTCACCAAAATACTGTTCATGCATATTTTCTTGATAAGGATCATGAATCATGTTTATTTTATTATTGAATTAAGATAGTGAGACAAGATTTACAGTTATGGTTGAAATTATGAGAACCCTATATCTATTTCATGAAAAGTTATAAAGTTTACAGTTTGAGTTAAGTCTAAGAAGTATTTAAAGTTTGTATTTTGTAAGATAGCTGAGTAACGCATAAATATTTTTCTGAGATAGCTATAATGATACCATTTCAGTCAAAGAAAAGAGACTAGTTGATTAAAGTTTAAGAAAATCTAAAGTTGGGTTAAGTTCCCAAAGATTAAGAAGACATTTTGAGAAGTATTACTCTTGAAGTTATGAGCATTATAAAAGTTATTTTGGGAGTAGTATTGAGCATCGATATGAGCGAGAGTAATCATAACTTGGACTTATAAACTACGTAGCCAGCGTAGGATAGGAGAAGACAATTCCTCACTTCCTACTGAGATGGCCCAATTTTGGGATTGATTAACTCCCCTAGTTTTCTTTCCTTACCCTGGCAAAGTATGGGACGACTTTGGCAGTGTGGGCAAGATGTTGTATCATTACTAAGCTCATGGTGGTACTTGTTTGTTAGAAAAACTTCCCAAGAAGTAAAGTTTATTATTTTACATACCGGGATTTATCATATCTTGATTCAAGTATTTTCTCTCTATTATGTTGCATAATAAATTGAGTTGAGCTATTTGTAGAACTAAGTAATTGATTATTATATTTTTATATATTTATTTACACTCATGAATGCATTAAAGTAAGTATTCTTTTATATTAAGTTGTACCTTGAAACGAGTTTTAAAAAAATATATCTTTTACTTGCATGACATACTTTTATCCATTAAGCTATCTCAAAGTTCAGTTTAGAGGTACCCATGAGCCTACTCCGATGCCATGTTTAGAGTCTGTATTTTAGAGGCTTCATAGACTAGAAAAATATTGTTCAAGTTATTTCTTTGAAATTTTTTGAAAGATTTTAAGTTAAGTTGTATATATTACTACTGTATCATTAAGTTCATAAATTTTGAGCCCATTCTAGCTCGTCATGGTATTAATGTCTTTCGTTGAGTAAGTTAGCCAAACCAAGTGGTTTGCTTGGGACTAAAAATAGTTTTCAAGTGTCAGCCACGTCCAGGGTGTAGGCTCGAGGCGTGACAGTGTCCCCAGGTCCATCGCCCCATTTAAAAAATTATTTATTTGATTAATAACTAATTTTTTTAGAAAATAAAAAGCGATGGACAATGTCATGTTGTCTGTCGCAATATTTTAAAAAAATTATTTCTTTATTAAAATTCATACAATTAAATTATTTAAAGGTTTAATTTTTTTATAAATAATTAAGCGACAACCTTCGTCACTGTGTCCATCGTAATTTTTCTAAAAAATTTAAAAAATCAATAAAGTTTGCTGGAAAATTCCACAAAAAAATGACGAACATATAGTTGTAGTCCATTGCATTTAGTAATTAAAATATTTTTAAAAAATATAAGAAAGCGATGGACAACGTCCCCTAGTCCATTTTTGGAGCAACACAGTCTGTCGCTTTTTTTTCATCATTTTTTGTGCAATTTTTAGTAATGTTCGAAAAATAGATGGCACCTGATGATTTTGTGTCGACTATCGTGCATTAAATGCAATCACAATTTGATGATAGGTTTCCAATTCCTATCATTGATGAGCTTTTTGATGAATTGAATGGTGCACGCTATTTCTCCAAGTTGGATTTATTATCAGGTTTTCATCAAATTAGAGTCCGTCGAGAGGATGTTCCTAAGAATGTGTTCCGCACTCATGATGGTCATTATGAATTTCTTATCATGCCATTTGGCCTTACAAACGCACCCTCTACATTCTAAGCTACTATGAACGAGATATTCAAACCTTACTTGCATTGTTATGTATTGGTTTTCTTTGATAATATTTTGATATATAGTCCTGCTTGGGCTGATCACTTGACAAATGTAGTCTCGAGTCTTCAATTATTGCGCTAGCATAAGTTGGTGGCCAAGTAATCCAAATGCTTATTTGGACAGGAATCAGTTGACTACCCGGGACATATTATTTTGTCCCAAGGCTTATCCGTTGACCAGAAAAAAATGGAAGCCATCCAACAATTGGCACCACCATGGAGAGTGAACTAAGTGCACTATTTTCTCTCCCTTGCAGGCTACTACTGACGGTTTATCCTCCATTATGCTTCTATAGCAGGTTCACTCATTGATTTGCTTAAAAAAGAGGTATTTTGATGGTCACCACAAGCTCAAATAGCTTTTGAAACTTTAAAGGCTAAATTGGGTTCCACCCCTGTATTGGCCTTGCCAGATTTCAATCAGGAATTTCAAGTAGAGACTACGGGGAAAGGAATTAGTGTCATCCTGTCTCAAAAAGGGCACCCCATCACTTATTTTAGTCAGAAACTGAGTGCAAGGATACAACAGGCTTCAACATATATCATCGTGAAATGTTTGCTATTAACAAGTTATGAGTAAATGGAGGCAATACTTTCTTTGCAGGAGATTTACAATACTAACAGATTAGCAATCCTTGAAGAACCTCACTAATGAAACCATCCAAACTCCAGAGCAACAAAAATGGCTCACTAAACTAGTGGGTTATGATTTTCATATCATATACAGACCTGGGAAACAAAATTCAGCTGCGCATGCACTTTTTCGCAATTTAGATGCCTCTTTTTTGGCCATTTCTGCCAGGACCTTTAGTCTCGAACAAGAGTTGAAGTCCTTGAGTAAATCTCATCAAGAGTTATTCGCTATTCAACAAGCTCTACAAACAAAATTAGAGACTCATAGGGATTTTAAATTCAAGGATGGGTTGTTATTTTTTAAAGGTCGATTGGTGCTTCCATCAGATGTAGAACTCTGACATAAGTTACTATTTGAGTTTAACGCCACCAATATCGGAGGGCATGCTAGTATGGCATGAACATATTTTAGATTGGCCTTAAATTTTTATTGGCACCAAATGTGCAAGGATGTGACATCATTTGTTACAGCCTATCAAATATGCCAACAGATAAAAGACACAAACTTGCATCCATTAGGTTTATTGCAGCCTCTCCCTATACCGGATCAAGTTATTAAAGATATTGCAATGGATTTTATCACTTGCCTTCCTAATTCCAAAGGGAAGACTACTATCCTTATCGTAGTGGATCGTTTGACAAAATATGATCACTTAATTCCCAGACCTTCCACTTTCTCTACTCATTTAGTAGTGGAAGCATTCATAGTGGGTGTAATTTGGCTTCACGACCCTCCTCGCACTATTGTCATTGATCATGATCCTAGATTACTCCATTCTTTTTTGAAGGAAATTAATCATTTGTAGGGTTCGACATTAGCTATGAGTACTGCATATCTTCCCCAAACCACCGGACAATCTGAGGGCCTAAATAAGTGTCTTGAATAATATCTCTGTTGTTATGTTGCTAATGCTCTAAGCCAGGGGGTTACTATGCTCCCTTGGGCTGAACTCTGGTGCAATACTTTGTACCAAAATTCTGCTAAAATGATGCCATTTCAAGAGCTGTATGGGAGAGAACCTCCTACTGTAGCTCGCTATATTTTGGGAAGCACTGCTAGTGAATTAGTGGAGGCTTACTTAATTCAGCGTGATACAGTTTTGGAGTTGTTAAAAGCAAATTTGATCAATAAGCAAAAAAGGAAGAAGAAGTTTGCAGATAGACATCGTACTAAGTTAGTGTTTGCAGTGGGTGATTGGGTTTTTGTGAAATCGAAACCATACGGACAACTTTCTGTATGGATGAAAAGGGGTCATAAGCTTGTACGATGATAGGTTTGTCCTTTCAAAGTAATCAAATGCATAGGAGAGGTGGCTTACAAATTGGAGTTACCAGTCGAGGCCCAGATACATCCTGTATTTCATGTTCACTTCTTAAGCGTTGCTTGGGCCACCCTAGCCAACAAGTAACACCATTATAGCTCCAAGATTATCCTGACCAGATAGAGATAGATGACTTCAACCTTGAGGACAAGGTCAATTTTCAGGAGGGGAGTAATGCTGTGAAATCAATTGATACATCTGCTAGTTTGGATGATAAAAGGAATGCGACGAGTGATGATTTTTGCATCAGCAAATCGCGTCGGAGTACTAGAATAGTAATTCCACCTGAAAGGATGGACAGTTACTTTTGGGCTGGAACAAAAGTTATGTGAGCAGGGCAAAAGTCAGTTATGGAAATGGTATAAAAGTGTGAGAATGTGGGTAAGAAAGGATAAGGAAGTTATTTGTGATTTTGAATAATCTATTCACCTTCTTCTATCTTCTCAACCCCATTCTAGACTTCTAGTTTCAGATTTCAATTATGTTTCCTTGTATAATTGCACCCTGTAGTTTCCTTGTTTTATTTCTCTTGTCGTATTGTATTAGTACTCAGTAAAACATATTTCTACATATATATTTATATATAAACCAATGTTTGTATTAGTTGTTGCAAATATGGCAATGAAAATTTTCTTCCACAAGACTAGTCCAAAGCTAATATTAGAGACAATTATATTTCTCCAACCATGAACTTCACTTTACAAAATAATTTAGTTATGAAATTAGTGTAAGGAAATATAGAGCAATAGCGCAGCGAAATAGTATATTGATATATATCCAACCATTGTTAGCACTCAAACTGTAATGACCCTTCAGGTTATTTCTATGTTTCCACAGTTATTTTATTAGTTTGACTGTTTCATAGTGACTTCGGACCGTTTCTGACTTGCTAGAATTGTTAATATGGTTGTTGAATGAACTGTTTGAGAAATCTACAATTTTTCGAGTTGAATGAAGATTATAACTCTAAAATGAGTGATTTTATAAGGTCCTAGTAAATGGCTTTAGAGTGTAATTTTGATGGTTTCATCAGCTCTAAAATGATTAAATTAGGCTAGGGGCATGTTTGGTGCAATTATATCTAGTTTTGCAAATTTAGCCGCCAAAATGGGTCAATAGTTGACTTTAGTCACCTCTTTAGTAAACATGCTCTAATGGAAATTTTGACCACACCGTTGGATCCAGAACATAGAGTTTGATCCTGGATGTCATGCCCCGGGAGGGTACCCTAGACATGGCCGGCACCCAGAGACTATTACTAGTTCCCAAGCAAACCACTTGACCTCTTCACATTCATTCAATCAATAAACTCAAGACAATCAGCGAAAGACTTAGGAAAGTAATGGGCACATCTCATCTATTCTCATAAGTATATCAAATAAATAAAAGGGTTAGTAGAAAGAAACTAGCTCAACATGTCTCAACATCAACATTCGACTCTAGTCTACAAAGCCTCTATCACTATCAAGTGGTGTCAATCCCAGACCCATGGCTACCTCAAAATAAAGTAAAGTTAATCAAGTTTAACTTTATAAGCTAGATGAAAATAATTTTAATGATCCTCTGAAGTAAGGAAGGCTCACCAAATCAGTTGAACTGCTCAGATCTCAATGACGCACCTATTGACGATCTCTAATCCCTGTATCTACATCATAAAACAATGCAGCACTGAGTGGCATCAGTACGTGAAATTTACGGTATGTAAAATAACTGAATGAAACAAAAACATGTAGAATAATATGAAACAACATCAACTCAGAATAATCACCAAATCAGAATGTCAAGTGTCTATCTAAAGCAAGAACAAAAGGGTAGACAAGTGACCCATCAACCAATCAACCTCATCAATCAAATTAGACTCATCTCAAAGGACCTCAACTCAACTCATCTCATCTCATCTCAACTCAGAGTCGACAATTATCACTTATGAGCTAGTGATTGTAAAATAATCCCACTGATGTTGCCATAGCTATTTCGTACTTGCCAGGTAAGGAACGCCTAGGATCCACAAGGGATCCGGATAATTAATATATTAAGTCCTATTGTTTCATGACAATAAGGTGAGGACCTGTTCTACTCTAACGGAACCTAATCCATAGGATGAGAACTTGTCTGATAACAAAACATAGCAATCAAGGTGAGAACTTGTCTGAACTCTAACAGACTTAGCCCTCAAGATAGGAACTTGTTCGACTCTAACAGAACTTAGTCCATTACTACACTTGGCAACGTAGTTAATGATTGCGAGTTGGACTTGCTCTTTCTCCTACTCATTTTGGTGCTTGCTTCTCCTCCTAAAACTCAATGCTCAGAAGACTCTTCCTCATCTCAATTAGCCTCATGGAGGCACTCATAAACTCAAATTAGTCTCATGGAGACTCTTATTATCTCATTAACTCAAACTCTAAGTTCTCTATTACTTTCAGGGACTTTAACCCATCTTATGTAACTCAACTATCACTTAAGAACTCAAAGAGTCAGATCACGTTTAGAAGAAGACATTTGAACCGAATTCAAGAACTCAATTATGAAGACTCATAGGATCATCAAGCTCAATTAATTCAACCTAGTACTCATATCAAAATTACCATCAACATACTCAAGTCAAGGCTCTAGACTCCATCCCTAAGTTCATTTATGCATGCTTTCATAGTTTAACATATAGGGTTGTACAATATCTCATGTAAACTACATAATTCAAGAAATGAAGTTTATGATGATCATCAACAAATGAAAATACATATAATAGATATAATTTTCAAGAAAATAATCAAGAAAGTATTTTAACAAACATATATGGGGGCTCATGGACTCTCAACTTCTCTATTACCACCTGTAAGGCACATCGAAGAACAATCTCATGCTTTCGTTTAGCCTTATATATCTGGTGTGAAGCTTTCAACAATCAATCCCCAAGAATTCTCCCTTGAACTCTTCAATCTTAAGCTCCCCTTCTCTTCTCTCAAGCCTTAGTCTCTTCAAAAACTTAGAATGGGGTTTAAAACCCTTTTTACGCTCAGAATGACCTATTTTGATTTTGTTTTGAGTTTAGGTGGGATTGAGAAATGTCTAGAATGCCTCTCATGAATTCAAGAAAAATAAATCCAATTCGAAAAAGCCAGTTAGCTTACGGACTAGATGCGCCTCGCTGTATCTTTTTTCAAAAACTCTTCGAATGAGTTTTTCCGATCCCGTCAAAAAAATTTAAAAATATAAGTGTGATCGACGATAGAAGTGCGACACGCCTCTATTGCACATAGACACTGCTTTGGGTTTTCACATCAAAAAAATTATTTTTTGATCCGGTTGCTCTAAAAATCAACCAAGACCATTTTCCCAATCAATTTTTCATGTTGATCAGATATTCAATCTTCAATTTGCCATCTAAGCATGGGAACACGTATTAGGTGCATATCTCTCCTCTATAGGTATTTTGGTAATTTTTTCAGGTGTTACATCATCTCCCTCTTGGGATTATTCATCCTCGAAGATGAGTAAAGGTGGATATCAAGGCAGGAATAGACTCAAACTCATCTCGATACTCACATCAATCAATCAAACTTTTGACTCCTCATCAATCTCAACAATTCTCTATTTAGACTCAAGAATAGAAATATCAAATAAATAATAGATCAATAAATTTAGGTCAAGTGTAAGGAAATTACCTTCAATGTTCTCATCATTGCGCATGAATAGGTGCAGATATTTGGCTCTCATCTCTTCCTCAGCTTCCCATGTGGCTTCCTCAACGAATAGATTTCTCCACAGGACTTTGACTAGGGCAATCTCTTTGGTTTTCAACTTGCGAACCTGACAATTAAGAATTTAGACTGGAATCTCTTCATAGGACAAGTTATCCTTCACTCCGATACTCACAACAGGGATGACCAAGGCAGGATTTCCCAAGCACTTCTTTAACATCAAAACATGGAATACAAGATGAATTTTTTTTAACTTAGAAGGCAACTCCAACTTGTAAGCAACCTTCCCAATCATCTTCACAATCTGATAGGCACTAATATAGTGAGGACTCAATTTTCCCTTCTTCCAAAATCGTATGACACCCTCCATAGGTGACACTTTCAAGTATACCCAATCATTTACCTCAAACTCTAAGTTTCTTCTTCTCACATCGATATAAGATTTTTGGCGACTCTGTG
>DF362812.1:62820-74662 GCA_000787875.1 Solanum virginianum
AAAAACCTATCTGTGATGCGAACTAGATGCACCTCACTATATTTTTTCCTAATAATTCTCCGATTGAGTTATTCCAATCCCATCAAAAAAATTAAAAAAATTATAAGTGTGATCCACAACAGGGGCGTGACACGCCTCTGTCATACACAGACACTATTTTGGGATTTATCTTTTGATTCGGTTGCTCTAAAAATCAACGGAGACCATTTTCTCACTCTATGCTTCATGTTGTTTGGATATTTGGTCGCGGATCTACCATCTAAGGAAGGGAAGATGCGTTATGCACGTATTTCTCCTCTAGGGATATTTTGGTAATTTTATCGAGTGTTAAACTAGAGGACCTTTCATTCGGTTCTCGAGGCTTCTAGGTGGATTTTGGTCCCTTCGATAGATTTTGATATTGGAAAGTGGGACTCATGTTAGAATAAAACAACCCCATATGGGAATATTTGCTATAATATTGACCCCGAAATGTTATTTTCAATCAAATTTAATCTATGGATTGTAATTTCCTAACTCCGGATAAGGCTGGAGCATCAAAATTGAGTTTGACCTGTTGCTGAAAATTAAAGGTAGTACCAATATGGCCAAATAAGGGACTGCCACGTGGAAGGTTGTGCAAGAAACACATAAAAAGGAAAGTATGTATATAATCTAGATAATTTTGAGAAAACATAAAAAATAGAACGTACAAGCTTCTGATGCAATTTTTTTCCCATTTTTTTATCCCATTTTGGTGATTCAAAAGGCTAATATGTATATTTTTTCAGGATAAATGTCATGGGAGTTTTGAAATTTTCTTTTGGCATGCCATTTTAGGTACTATCATTGTTTTCCTTCTTGGTAACATTGTGATTTCTTTGGAAATTCGACATGCGATTTCTTATCCATTTTGAGTTCAATTTTGGTAGAATTTAGGTCTATATTATGTAATTATGTCAGATGCGCATTGTATAATATCAAAATTAATTGATAGAGCTTTGTTTGGCACAAAAATCTGATTTTATCTGCTACTATGTTGAGTTTATTTTTCAGAAACTGTGTTGTGATATCTCGATTGTTTCTTATCGAAATTAAGTAAAATTTGGGTCTAAATTCTACTACTTTTTTAGACCTAAGCCATGGTATACTCAGATTCTGGTAATTTGATTGTATTTTTCTGTAATTTGAAGAGAAATCTTCTGCCTAATATGTACAATTCGATAAGAAATGTCACTTAATCTTTGGGTTGTTTCTTATTGTTTTGCGCCTCGTTTTGAGCCTAATTTCTAGCTATAGATTTGGGGTGGTGTAAGGATCGTTTTAAGTGATTTGGTTAGGTATTTTAGGTGTGGGCCCAATTTTTTCCATTTTAGTCGCATTTAACATATCTTCCCCGTTCCTTGACATATTATAGGCAAAACAATCATATTGATGTCGTTACTCATGTTTTGATAGCTGAGTGACATTGGGAGGCCATCAGGAAGGAAAAAGCTTGCATGGACTTATCTAGACTGCATGGATTCGCCTTCCAGGTAGGCTAGGCTTCTTCTTCCTCTAGATTGAGCTAAAACTCATATGGTATATCTGTATATTATTGGGAATCATTGAATTAGAGGCTATACATGCTAGTTAAGACTATGATTATTGTTTGGACATAATAGTAGCATTATCTGTTGTAATAACTAGGTTTCAGTACTGTTTGGGGTTGTGAATGAATCTGTTAAAGACTGAATATGAATATATACCATGTGACTGACATGTATGCCTATCTAGTCACTTGTTGCCTGTATGGATTTTTGATGCTAGAAACTGTGTAGTTTTGAGGTTTTGGTTTCTCATTGTACTTTTGATTACATGTTTAGCCTCTGTGTTCCGATTCTGTCGACAGACTATGCTCCTGGCTGCCCGAGGTCTGGATTGTGTTTCTATTGGTAAGATGTGTGCTACACTTTGAGAGTTAACTAGATTGCCTGTTGTTGATCTGGATACTTGTTATGTTATCAGTTGGGTTGCCTATTGTTGATTTGGATAATCGTTATACTAATCAATTGTCTATCTAGTGTTGTACTGGGTATTTATGATACTTTTGGTTATTTTCTTTTTGTTGGGCCTTGGCTTAGGCTTAAGCTAGTGTTGTCCTATACTTGCATTGTTCAGAGCCCGTATTGTTACATATACATATGGTGTTACTTGAGAGGCACAGATCCTGGTATATCACCTGTGCAGATGACTATTTTGGGGTTTGAGCCTAATTGATTGTTCCTAGGTTTGAGGATCAGTTGATTGTTCTTAGGTTTGAGGCCTAATTGATTTTACAGGGTTTGAGGCCTAGTTGATTGTCAAACCACTTGGCCTTGGCTGACTTTCCCCCGTCGGAGGCTAGGTCGGGAAGGGGGTTCGAAGTCTCATCTGATATTCTAGGGGTTCGAGGCCCCGAGTGATAGTTAGGGGTTCAAGGCCCTGAGTGACAGTTAGGAGTATAAGTCTCTAAGTGATAATTATAGGTTAGAGTGCCCATGTGATACTATATCTTGCACTGGTTGAGATCTCATACCATCTATTACTGACTCATGTACCCCTCCACCTATACACATACTCTGATTGTTTATGGGTGTACTTTTTGGGCTTATGGGGCCCAGTTGGTATACATGCATAGAAGCTAAGGCTTTTCACCCATGTAAAATACTATACCTCGACCACGTGACAATATAGTTCTAGTTTGGGTTCTTTCAATTGGTATCATTATATATTGTTGGGTTTAGTTCCATTGGGGTTCCATGGTTCTACAGACATGCTTATCATTTAACCCGAGTGTAGATAGTTAAACTGTAGCATCTTATTGTACTTATTCTTACTATATTTACTATATTTCACTCAGTCGGCCGATGACGCCTACTGGGTACCTTCCACCGGTACTCACCCTACTTTCTACATCTACTCGTAGAGTAGGTCCAGGTACGAGTCATAACCACTGATCTAGGGGCATGATAGACACTTCAAGAGACTTTTGGTGAGCACAAGCAACTTTTTAGGATCTTTCTTCAGTTTCCTTCTGTTATTTGGCCATCTTTTGTATTCAGTTATTGGCCTTGTCCATGTCTAGTTTTTCCTATATTGTACTGTTCTATCTATGTATACATTTTTATTTTGAGTCTATAGTAGTTCTGTACAAATGACTTCCACGTCCTGGGATGGGTTGTTGTTGGCTTGGTTGGTATGTTGGATGCTTAGCAAGTAGGAGCAGTACATAGGTATTAGGTTGGCTTGCCTGTAGGTGGGATCTAATAAGCGTCATTATGACCTAAAAAGTCAAGTCATGACAAGTTGGTATCATAGCCTTAGGTTTACCGATCTCATCTGTACAGAGCTCCCATCTAGTAAAATCGTGGATGAATATGGTGAAGTTTGTAACTTATCTTTAAAAGGCTATGAGATGTTTAGGAAACTCTTTGTTGTTGATTATGTTTGTGCAATACTATCTGTCAACCTTTTGGAATCTAACTGTTTCGCTTTTTCACTGATATGGCACGCAGGGGACGACCTCCTAGTAGGGGCAGGGATGTGCCTTAGTTCCTGATAGGGAGCATCCCCTAGATCTCGTTGACCAACAGTCGGATGCCTCTACTCCCTCACAGCCGGAGGCACCAGCATTCTCACAACAGGGGGTGCCAGTTCCCTGACAACTCCAGTCACATTTGTGGTTACATCTGAGATACAGACAGCTATTAGGCAGTTATTAGTGGCACTTGGAGGCATGCAACAGGGTCCAGCACTAGCCCCAGCTCCTCTAGCACAGGCCGCGATAGGGCATGCACTCCAGAGGCTCTAGTAGTACAACTAGAGAGAGCCACACCCTTCCAGGTTCAGTGGATGCTTGGGTATTTTATGAGATTGACTCCACCAAGGTACTCAAGAGCGGCTAGGGAGGATAGCCAAGAGTTTCTGGCATCCTTTATGGAGAGGTTGCATGCATAGAGATTACGAGAGTCCAGAGGCACAGAGTTTACAGCTTACAAGTTAGACAGCCAAGCTAGCCAGTGGTACTGGATGAGTCTATATAGAGAAATAGTGCAACAGAATAGTAGATTTATACCTTCGGCCATTATTAGCGATGTAGTCAGAATTGTCGTTGTTTGTTTTTCACCATCCTATAAGTCTTCTAAGCACTCAAATCTCACCCCAAATGGTGAGGAATTTAGAAGAAGATTTGTACTTAGAGACCTTTAACCAGATATGTCCCTATTTATAACTGCTATACATCAAAAATAATAGTGAAAAGTTAGTGGTTACCATATAATGGAAATTACTGGAAGTAGTTAAAGAGTAGTGGAGGAGTTGGGGAGTAGTGGGAGGTTGCAAGTTGTAACTTTTATGGGTAGTGGATGTAGTTGTAGTTGCAACTTCCATGGAAGTTACAACCACATCCATAGAGGTTATGAAAGTTACAAACTATATCCATGGAATGTTGTGGCCACAATCATGGAAGTTATGGCCAACATTCCAACAATTAATCGCTAATTGATCATTAAATATATCAGACATGATAAATGTGTTCAATAATTCATTATAAAATAGGATTAGTGATGAACTTTTTATTGTTTAGTGACAGAAGTTATCCATCACTAAATTCTGATGTTATTTAGTTGTGAAAGAACTTTTGATAAACATTATCCACGATTTGGAACTAGGAGATCATGCGTGTAATTTTGATGACTAACAACTACAAACCTAATTCTGTATTAATTGTCTTTTGAACAGTCTACCAGGAAACAAGTAGAAACAAATTATTTACCTTAATATAGAGAAAGAATCATTGAACTTGATATCAGAAGAATCCTCCAAAGTGAAACTTTGATCTCTTAGAAACAAAATTAGGATCCTATAAACTAGATGTGCCGTTTTGGAGGATAAGAAAACAGAAACGCTTGTCATCTTCTTTCTGGAATAATGCATCGTTTCTCTTATTAGAGGAAGCAAGAAAATTAAAAGGAAAAAAAATTTGAAACCAGCACATCTTTCTAGTAATGTTAGTGTTAGAGTGAGATTAGAATCATTATGCAACTTACTCTTATATCCACTTATTAGATCGGATTGATTGGGATGGACGACCAACTCAAAACAAATATTCAACATTTTCCACTTCACACATAGTGGATTAGTCCTGAGCCAGCACTATCTCAATAATACACATAATTTATATTGACAAATAATTTGTACCATCTTCAAGAGTTATACCTTCCACGATTTTACATGAACTTCTCCTAAAAATATAATGCAATCCCACACAATCCTGTTTATAGTTCCAAAGTTTTCTAATTTCTTTTTCCTTTTCCTCTTTGATTCAAACCTCGTGCATAGTCCTGTTTCCACATCCATAGCCTTTTTGTTTCAATCCTGTTGCAATTTCATTGTTAGATTCATTTTTGCAGTGATTTTTGTCTTTTCCCATTTCCTTTAATTGTTCAACATGTCACATTTGAATGAAAAAACCCCGCAATCTCTGTTGCAATTTTATTGTTGGATTTATTTTTGTAGTGATTTTTGTTTTTTTCCCCTTTTCTTTAATTGTTCAGCATGCCAATTTTGAATGAAAAAACTCATGTTCGACAAAGCCCTACCGATTTTGGGATGATCAACCGGTCTTAAAAAGATATCGATTGAACCAAGAAATTAAATCTACTGATGGTAGATGCAAGGTAAATTTTTTTACGAAATTTTATTTTTTTGACATATGATTGTAAACTTTCATCATTTTTAATTTCATTCTTAAAATTGATTCACTGTACATCATTTTTTAATATTATTTTTTTAAAATTTCTTCTCATCTATTAAGAAGTATAAAAGAGATTTTTTTTCAACAAAGAATGGTTGTTGTTAAACTTGGTAAATGAGCACGTTCAGTTTTTTGGTAAAGCGATTGATGTTAAAATTGGTAAAACCTAGAACGATTGATGCTTGGTTTGGTGGATCAGAACTTTCAATTTTTTTAGTTAAAAAATTGATGTTAAATTTGGTGAAACTTATAAAAAAAGAAAATTGTGGATTAGTTCTAATTGATTACTGATGGTGTTTGAAAGTGATAGCATGGTTGGTTATTTTTGTTTAAATTTGTTTGAGTTATTATGACAATGAAATTTTCTTATTAAGGTTCATTTTTCAGCAAATAAATAGTTATCATTGGGGTTGTTTAATTAAAACTTTCAGTTTTTTGGTTAGAAAATTGGTGTTAACTTTGGTGAAAGTTCATTTAAAAAAAATTTATGTCTCGTGCAACAATAAAAAAAAATGGTGCTAAAGTTTTTTTTTTTTTGGGTTTTATTTGTATTTCAATTAAAAATTGAGTAGATCTTATAACATTTTTGGTGTGATAGCTCTGATCTTTAAGTTAAAGTTTATTGTGAAATTGTTGATGTTAAAATTGGGTTTGTTTGGGTATTGATTTGGGTACAATGATGGTTTCAAAGTTTGATGGTTGATGTATTTATTTGTTAATAGTTGACATTTATATGTCGAGTTTTAGTTAGTAAGTGTTATTATGGTATTATTTTTATTATAATAATAATAATTATAATTTACTTTTTTATTTATTTTTCAGTGATTGTGGTTTATACACTTGTGTTTTTGTCAAATACTTTTCGCAAGGCCATATGAACATTTCTACTTGTTTTACAGACCCGAATTTATTCCATTTGAGGTATGGTGCATTGCTTTGGGAATATGGAACAAAAAAGATAGAGACTGACCCAGTTAGTGAAACCGAAGTCACTTGGAAGGTTTTTAACAGGTTTGGTGCTCCTAAAGTTGCAAGGAAATATATTCCAGTCATTGACAATGTGGTTCGGTCAAAGTTGATACCCCGAAGGAAGAATTAGACATTATGTTCTCCTATTCTAATTTCAGACATTATCTAACCAATGATTATGCTTTTTTGTTTAGAAAATAGTGTTTTTTGTCTATTGGTTGTGTAGTTACCTCTAATTAACTTATGGTTTGATTTTTCTGTCAGCATGTGTGTTTGTCCAGATTTTTGGTTTAAATTTGGTTGTATTTTTGGTTATATTGTAGAATTTTGAAATAAGACAATAATGTTTTTTGCTTGTTGGCTAGTTTAATGTGTATTTTTGGTGTAATGTACTTACTTATTGTTAAGACTGTTGAATAGGACTCTAATCAACAAGGTGGGTTAGAGTCTGAGGATCTATCAACCTAGTGCTCTAATACCAAGTTTGTTACGACCCAAGCCTAAGGCCTAGACGTGACACAGCGAATGGGGAACCCGAAGGAACCCCAATCAAGCCTCTCAACTTATCATTACACATCATTGGTAGCATGTAAAAAGACATACAATAAGATTAAGGGGCATCGGGGCTAAGGGATAGCTTGCAAAACAACATCAATAAGGGCCAAGGAGCCATAGCTCATAACATAGATACATAACTTGTCCAACATACACCTCTAAATACATGGATAGAGGGAGGGTCAAGACAAAGCTACCGGGCTCGCCCTCATAGTCAATAGAACATAAGAAAGTGTCTCAATACATAGATAATGGCAACATACACTAAGGTCCCAAAAGTAGAGGACTCACCAACTAGCTTTGAGTAGGACCGATCTAGCCATGTGGAGAAGGATGAAGATCAACTTGGGCTCTGGTTCATATACATGGTGATATCATGTAGGCAAGAGTATGTGTTAGTTCGTTTGAATATACTAAGTAAGTGGGCAGACACCAGTTCCTATATGGTGATATCATGTAGGCAAGAGTATGCATTAGTACATTTGAATATACTAAGTATGTGGAGTGTAATGCAACAATAGATAGACATCATACTCAAAATGCATACATTAGACAATAGACATAGTATAGCAATATGACATGTATGTTCAATGCGCAAGTAAAACATGCTTAAGTAGCTCATGCTCATACCGGATATCATATGTGTAGAAGAAACGAAGCTAGCTATTCAAGGTATAAGCCTCTTGGTGGTTGTATGGTATAAACCCCTCATATGGTTGATGATAATCACATCTTATCAACACGATGATGAATTATAAACCCCTCGCATAGTTGATGGGTATAAACCACCAACATGGTTATTCGGGCTCTTGTCCCTCCGGATCGGGTATGGTCCAATGCAACACTTTATATAGGATTTATCATATGCTCTAGTGCAACACTTCAAATAGGAATAATCGTATACATAAGCTCATTTCATCATCATAACATCATTCATATCATATCTCATACTTTGGACCTTCATTTCCTCAATAAACCCTAGCCGAACATTTTATCAAACACTTGGAATGTGTGAAATGGGGCTAAAAGACTATATAATTTAGAGATGAAATCATGCAAGAAAATATATAGGAAAACCATCAATCAACACCTTGCAGAACCCTCAAGACATTCACATCAAAATTCCTCATCAAATCCAACATTAGATCCAAGATTTAGAGCTCAAAACATTCTAAAACAAGCATATTTTCATTAACTAAAATTACTATACAGTAAATTTCTCAATATACAAGACTCATATGTAAAATTAACTTTAAATCATGCAATATTTTTAAAAAGGAGGCTTAGGCACCATGGGTGAAAGGACCCAATGTTTCAACACCAAATACCTTAGCTTTGGAGAAGTTCTTGGTGAAGTTTGAAAATGAAGGCTTGAAGTTTGAAGAAAATCCTTAGTTCCGGATGAGAGTTTTGAGTCTTGAATTTTGGAGTGAAAGTATGGCTAAGTGTCTTGGAGAGTATTGCGAAATGTTTAGGACGATATAAGGGTGAAATTTGGCTAAGTATAGATACAAACACATTTGGGAAAACTTGGACCCAACACTTAGAATATTTGAACCGCACAAAAAAAAACACTGCTAGGATAAATACACCTCTCCGTATTGCGGAGAGGATGCAGAGAAGGAATTACACTGAAGCGCGCCCTTGGTGCGTCACGAAAGGGAACGTGTAAACCTCATTGGAATTCGTCACTTAAAAATTTATAATTGCTAATCTTTCGCTCTTAAATCAGGGTTAGACCCTTTTTCACCTAATTTTGACCCCTTGACCACAAATATAAAGCCAAATTTTTTAAATAATGAATGGATCTTGAGATATATAGAAATTGAAATTTCGGGCATTCCAAGGCACACTTTTGGCATATTTTGGGGTTGTTTCAATATCTCCCCCTGTTCAAATAAATTTTTAGATATACGGAAAACAAGATTCCGAGCACTTCCGAGGCACATTTTTGGGAACTTTTTGGGGTTGTTTCAATATCTCCCCCTTGGGAACATTCATCCCCGAATGTATAAGAGACGTACAAGATAAGAGTGATCATGCACAAATCAGCCCTATTATAAGTGTGAAATCATCATAAATTGCCAACTTAAATATGAATGTACATGAATGACATAGGGGCTGAAATGTAAAACTTGAAGTCACATAGAAGACTTAGAATTAGTACTTTAGGATTGAGTGGAGTGGAAGAATCATCATAAGTTTACCCACTTAAACATGAATGCATATGAATGACATAGGTGCTAAAATGTAATACTTGAAATCACATATGGGACTTAAAATTAGTACCTTAGGCTTGAGTGGAGTGAAAAAAATGAGGATACCGCTTTTGCATGTTCGCTTCGGTCTCTCATGTAGCACTTTCAACTTGTTGGTTCCTCCAAAGGACCTTAATAGAAGTCACCTCCTTGCTCCTCAATCTTTTTACTTGTCTATCCAAGATCTAAACTGAAACCTATTCACAAGTCAAGTTATCCTCAATAATGCCCACAACATCAAAAGGCATAATGGCATTAGGATCATCAACACACTTCCTCAACATAGAAACATGGAATACCTGATGAACCAAATTTATTTAACTAGGCAACTTCAACTCATAAGCGACCTTGTCAGTCCTCTCTATCACCTCATAAGGACCAATATACCTTGGACTCAACTATCCTTTTTTACCAAAATGGACCGCACCTTTCATTGGAGAAACTTTCAAATAGACCCAATCACCTACTATGAATTCAAGGTCTATTCTTCTCACATTGGCATAGGATTTTTAACGGGTTTGGGCTATCCTCATCCATTCCCTAATCATCTTACCCTTCTTAAGAGCATTCATAACCAGATTCAACCACAATAAAGCCACCTCCCAACCTCAAACCAACCCACCGGTGATCTACAACGTCTCCTGTAAAGAGCCTCAAAAGGAGTCATATCGATGCTGGAGTGATAGCTATTGTTGTAGGCAAACTCAATCAATGGAAGATGGTTATCCCAACTACCTTTAAGATCCAAAACACAAGCCTAAGCATATCCTCAAGTGTTTGAATTGTCCTTTTGGCTTGGCCGTCCGTTTGAGGGTGGAAGGTCGTACTAAGGTGAACTTTGGTACTAAGACCCCTTTGAGAAGACCTTCAACAGTGTGAACTTTGGTGAAAAGACCCCTTTGAAATGCTCTCCAAAACTAAAAAGTAAATCATGCACCCTGATCCGATATAATGGATAAAGGAAACCCATGTAACCTCACTAACTCATGAATGTACAACCTTGCATACTCTTCAGTCCCATATGTAATCTTGACCAGTAGAAAGTGAGCCGATTTCATCATCCTATCAACCACCACTCATATGGACACATGCAACCTCACTAACTCATGAATGTACAATCTTGCATACTCTTCAGCCCCATTTGTAGTTTTAACCGGTAGAAAGAAAGCCGATTTCATCATCCTATCAACCACCACTCATATGGAATCAAAACCTTTCCTAGTCTTGGGCAACCCAACCATAAAGTCCATATTAATCACCTCCCACTTCGAAGTAGGAATCTCTATGTCTTGGGTTAGGCCACCCGGTCTTTAATGTTTAGCTTTGACTTGTTGACATTAATGATCGGCTTTGACTTGTTGACAATTATGGCAACCGAAAACAAATTTAGCAATGTTCCTCTTCATGCCTCCCCACCAATACACGTCCCTCAAGTCTCTATACATTTTGGTCGAATTGAGGTTTGATAGAGTAAGAAGAATTATGAGCCTCATCAAGAATTCTCTCCCTCAAACCATCAACAAATGACACACACAACCTACCTTGGTATCTAAGGGCCGTATCTCCCCTTTGGGAGAAAACTCTCTATTTTGCCCTCTTTCACCAAGGCCTTCAATTCAAGCAAGGAGGAGTCTAGATCTTGTTTTGCTATCACCTCATAACCTAAGGAAGACTTAGAACCATCAACAACAACGATACCATTACCTATATCTTCCAACCTAACCCACAATCTAGACAATCTATGCACCTCTCTAGCCATCTCCCTATCACCACCATCCACATGAGCTATGCTACCCATAGACACCCAACTCCAAGCATCCTCCACAACATTTGCCTTACCCGAATGATAATGCACACTTATGTCATAGTCCTTAAGGAGTTCTAGCCACCTTCTTTTTCTCAAGTTGAGATCTTTTTGAGTGAAGACATATTAGAGGCTCTTATGATCGATGAAGACATCTACATGCACCCCATATAAATAATGATGTCATATCTTCAAGGCAAACACAATGGCGGCTAACTCTAGATCATGGGTAGGGTAATTCCTTTCATGCACTTTAAGTTTCCTAGAAGTGTAGGCTATGACCTTACCATTTTGCATTAGTACACAACCCAAACCAACTCTAGATGCATCATAATATACAACAAAACCCTCAAGCCCATCCGGTAGTAATAATATAGGAGTGGACACAAGCCTATCTTTCAATGTTTAGAAGTTTTTCTTACATTCATCGATCCACACAAACTTAACCTTTTTTGAGTCAATTTTGTTATAGGGGAAGCAATAGAGGAGAACCCATTCACA
>DF362812.1:77228-88292 GCA_000787875.1 Solanum virginianum
TACACATGTCCGTGGTCCTGTGATCCCTTTTATGTGATTTCAGTAACTTTTGAAAGAAAATGTAATAATTGTTATTCCGATTTCAAGTATGACTACTTTACTTATCTTTTGGATTTATGACAATGATTTTATGCATATGATTACTTACTACTTCATTTATGCCTACTATGATATCATTCGTCGGTTCCTAGGCTGATTGGTTGTCGTGCGTACTATGATATACTTTGGTGTTATGTTGTGTTTATGGTTCACCGAGCCTCGCCCAAGGGCCGAGTTCCATTTTTGTTTGGCGTTATGCTATGATTGGGCATTATGTGTGTTCAGCGTCATGCCGTATTGTGATATGTGATGGGGATTCGGAGATTTACAACTTTCTAGTGTTATGCTATGTTATGGCGCCATTGACGGGTGAACGACCATAGTTTCTGTGACCTATGCATGATTTGTATTTGAAAGTAAATATTTTAATATTTTGGGGTATGCATTTTCCTTCCATACTTTTGTTTTAACTATTACTCAGATTTATGTTCTGCACATTCTGCTTTGTATACTTGATACGTATTTTGTACTGACCCTCCTTCTTCGGGGGCTGCTATTCATGCCTGCAGGTGCAAACGTACAGTTTGGTGAACCACCAGCTTAGGACCTCCTTCTGCTGTTTGGAGTGCTCCCCCTATTTCGGAGCCCACTTTTGGTATACCCTCGTTCATTGCTTTGTATATATTTATTCGAGGGTACAACAGGGCCCTGTCCCATCCTATAATTCTGTCAGTCTGTTTAGATGTTTGTGGACATATGCGTGTAGGTTATGTCCATTCCGTTTGGTTAGACTTGCATGATGTGTATGTTAGGCGGCTTTACCCGCCATAGTGGCCTTGTCGGCCCGTATATGTATATATGATATTTTGTTAGCTCTGTGTGGTCTTGTTGGTATCTTTTAATGTGCAGGGTTATTTGGGATAGTCCGTAAAACAAAGGAAGCTCTGCCTAATTTTTAAAAAATTATAAGCCATCTATTTGTAACTCGGCTTTGTGAATGTGTTTGGGTGCCCAATCAGGGAACTAGTCACAGCCCACAGGGTTTAGCCTTTTTAAAAAATTATAAGCCATCTATTTGTAACTCGGCTTTGTGAATGTGTTTGGGTGCCCAATCAGGGAACTAGTCACAGCCCACAGGGTTGGGTCCTGACAGGAGTGGTATCAGAAAAGTTTGTCCTCAGAATGAGGGCAGGGTGATAGCTTATACTTCCCGGCAGCATAGGAAACACGAGAAGAACTATCCTACTCATGATTTGGAGTTAGCTGCGGCGATTCATGCCTTGAAGATATGGAGGCATTATTTATATGGGGTCCACGTTGATATTGATAAATGGCAGGATAGATCGTGTGATAGAGCTGTGTTATTAGGATGACTCCTTTCTGACCAAATGTTTTGTTTTCAGTGATGCCTCCAAGAAAGACCATAGCTGCCTAGAAGGGAAAGTCTGTAACAGTAAGTGAGACCAGTTGAGCTCGGGGGACTACTAGGGCTCGTGCCCAGGGTGAGCTCGATATTGCACCCCCGACAGCTAGTTCGGCTACACCGCCAGCTCTTGATGTTCGAGTACCAGAGCCTCTAGCCCCTTAGCTAGGTGCAGAAATTGGGGATATCCGAGAGGCGGTCCAGCTATTGACCCGACTGGTAGCAGGACAGGCCCATAGACAGGGCATAGGCGGTGATCAGATAGGTTGCCGTGACAGTTTGAGGGGTCGTTATTTCCTGACATGCAACCCCAGAGTTCTTGGGGTTCAGGCCCATAGAGGACCCTCATAAGTTCATCCGACAGATGCTGTGGGGTAGGCCAGTCAGGGAGTACAACTTAGAGTTTGATTTGCTAGCCTAATATGCATCTATATATGTTGCTAGCATGACTAACCGGATGCACCGGTATATAGTAGGGCTGGACCAGTGTTATGTTGATAGTTGCTTAGTGATAGCAGCCCAGACTGTATGGATCTCACCCGTATTTAGGCCTACGCCTAGGGCATAGAGGACTGACGTAGGGGGCATCAACTTGATAGGGTCGATGATAGGGGCCAGCCCAAGAGGGCCAGGTCATCTGGGTATTCAGGGGATTTTCGAGGTAGGCAGCCTCAGCAGCAGCAGAGCAGACATCCTTCCCAATCAGTACGAGGTACACCCCTGCAGTTCACCAGCAGGAGATCAGGGGGCGCAGGTTATTCAGGGGCAGGCCCGAGTTCTAGGATTTCAGGCTCATAGTTGGACAGAGGCTCTAGTAGTCAGATGACATCACTAAGACCTCCGTGTTCTTACTGTGGGAGATGGCACCCCAGGGAGTGTTTTTGCGCCACCGGTGCTTGCTTTACATGTGGTTGTCAGAGCCACCCGAGAAGAGACTGTCCAGTTAGAGGTGGTACAAGCGGTTCAGCTTAGTCTACCAGGTCAGCTGGTGGTTCATCTTCATCCTCGGTAGCCATGAGCCCTGCGGGACAAGGTATACTAGCATTAGCAGGCCGAGCTAAGGGTGGTGGTAGAGTTCTCGAGTCTAGCGATCCTTCGAAATGCACTTATACATTGGCCAGACGGCAGGACCAGGAGGCATCGCCAAATGTCATCACAGGTATATTACTAGTTTTTTCTCGAGATGTGTATGCACTGATTGATCCTGGATCTACAATATCGCATATTTCTCCTTTAGTTGCCAATAAAATGGGGATAGAGTCTGAGCCGATAGAGCCTTTCGAAGTAGCTACACCAATAGTTGATTCTATTATTGCCAGTCAAGTTTATAGAGACTGTTCGGTATTTATTTGTGGCCGCTGTACTAAAGCTGATCTGGTAGAATTAGATATGACTGAGTTCGATGTGATCATAGGTATGGATTTTCTAGCTTCTTATTATGCTAAGGTTGATTGTTAAAATAAGATAGTCCATTTCCAATTTCTAGGGGAACCAGTTATTGAGTGGGCAAGTAATCTTGCATCGCCGAGGGGTAAATTTATTTCATACCTCAAGGCAAGAAAAAAGTTAGTTTGATGAACCAGTTATTGAGTGGGCAAGTAATCTTGCATCGCCGAGGGGTAAATTTATTTCATACCTCAAGGCAAGAAAAATGATCAGATTAGGTTACCTTTATCATCTAGTCCGTGTACATGATTTAGAGGCAGAAGCACCGACTCTTCAGTCAATCCTAGTTGTTAATGAATTCTTAAATGTATTTCAAGATGAGCTTCCAGGCCTTCATCCCGAGTGGGAGATAGAGTTTCCTATAGACCTACTGCCAGGCACTCAGCCTATTTCTATTCCTCCGTACAGAATGGTACCGATAGAATTAAAGAATTGAAAGAATAGCTGAGAGATTTATTGGAGAAGAGTTTTATTCGACCTAGTACGTCACCTTGGGGAGCTCGGGTATTATTTGTAAGGAAGAAAGATGGATTATTGCGAATGTACATTGATTATCGGTAGCTGAATAAGGTAATGATAAAGAATAAATACCCCCTTCCCCAAGATTGACGATTTGGTTGACAAGTTGCAGGGAGCTAAATGTTTCTCGAAGATAGACCTGCGGTCCGGTTACCACCAGGTACGAGTACGGGAGAAGGATATTCCTAAGACAACATTTAGGACCCGATACGGACATTATGAATTCAGAGTTATGTCTTTTGGGCTAACGAAAGCTCCAGCAGTATTCATAGATCTTATAAATTGGGTATTCAGAATGTCCTTGGATATATTCATGATTGTGTTTATTGATGACATTCTGGTCGATTCTCGATCAGAAGAGGAGCACGCAGATAGCACGCAGATCATCTAAGGATGGTGCTCGGAACACTTCATCATAAGAAATTATATGCTAAATTTTCTAAATGTGAATTCTGGTTGTCTTCAGTGATGTTTCTGGGCATGTTATAGGAGCTAACGGCGTTTGAGTGGATTCCCAAAAGATTGAGGTCGTAAAGAATTGGCCTAGGCCTACGATGCCGACAAAGGTGCGTAGCTTCCTGGGATTAGCTAGTTATTATCGAAGATGTGTGGAGAAATTTGATTCCATTTTAGCACCTTTGACAATGTTAACTCAGAAGGGAATGAAATTCTAGTAGTCTGATGCTTGTGAGCGTAGCTTCCAGTTGCTAAAGGAGAAGTTAACTACGGCTCTAGTCCTGACTCTTCCCGAGGGTCCATATGGGTCTGTGATCTATTGTGATACCTCTGGTATTGGTTTGGGGTGTGTGTTGATGCAGCATGATAGGGTGAAGATATGGAGACATTATTTATATGGGGTTCATGTTGATATTTATACTGATCATAAGAGCCTCCAGTACATCTTTAAACAGAAGAAGCTGAACTTGCGACAGCGGAGGTGGTTAGAGTTGCTAAAAGATTATGATATTGATATTCTCTACCATCCTAGGAAAGCTAATGTTATGGCAGATGCACTTAACCACAAGTCCATGGGTAGTTTAGCGGACACGCCTTCAGAGAGAAGAGAGATGGTTCGCGATATTCATCAGCTGGCTAGTTTTGGAGTTTATTTGGCTGATTCTGGAGATATTGGGGTTTCTATTCGAGGTGTGGTTGAATCTTCGCTTATAGGAGAGATTAAGCAGCATCAGTATGAGGATCCTATATTGGCTCAATACAGAGACACAACCCTTAAAAAGGGAAAACCCCCATTTGAACTTACCACCGATGGAATATTACTATTTGGGGGAAAGTTGTGTGTACCTAATATTGCGAGTTTACGGTGATAGGTTATGGATGAGGCATATTTTGCTCGCTATTCTATTCACCTAGGGCCGACGAAGATATACCATGATCTCAGATATTTATATTGGTAGGATGGTATGAAGAAAGACATAGCAGAGTTCGTCGCTCAGTGTCCAAGTTATCAGCAGGTTAAAATTGAGCACCAGAAGCCCGGTGGGCTATTGCAGGAGATAGAGATACCGACGTGAAAGTGGGAAATCATTAATATGGATTTTGTTACAGGTTTACCTCGCACTCCACAGAGATATGATTCCATTTGGGTTATTGTTGATCGACTGATGAAATCAGCCCATTTTCTTTCGATCTGAACTACCTACTCAGTTAAGGATTATGCCAGGCTTTATATCAGGGAGATTGTCCGACTTCATGGTGTTTCCATATCTATTATCTCCGGCAGAGGTGCCTAGTTCACGATAAATTTCTAGAGGTCGTTTCAGGCAGGCTTGGAGACACAGGTGAGTCTGAGTACGACATTCCATCCCCAGTCTGATGGATAGGTCGAGCGTACTATTCAGACATTGGAAGATATGTTGTGAGCTGTTATTGATTTCAGAGGTAGTTAGGATAATCATTTGCCACTTGTTGAATTCACTTATAATAACAACTATCACTCCAGTATTTAGATGGCACCTTATGAGGCATTGTATGGCAGGAAGTATAGGTCACCGATCAGTTAGTTTGATGTTGGAGAGACTGAGTTGATTGGCCCAGACGTGATTCATTAACCTCATTCAAGAGTGATTGTTAGCGGCTCAGAGTCAGTAGAAATCTTATGCAAATAATCGTCGTCGACATTTAGAGTTTCAGATTGGTGATTGGGTATTCCTTAAAGTATCACCTATGAAAGGTATTATGAGTCCGAGACATATTGGGCCATATCAGATTGTGTGTAGAATAGGTAATATTGCCTATGAATTAGATTTGCCAGTTGATTTGGAAGCGGTACACTCGGTATTCCATATTTCTATGCTTCGTAAGTGTATTGGTGACCCTTCCAGAATCTTTCCTATGGAGGATATCCAGGTCACAGAAGAATTATCTCATGAAGAGTAGCCCGTAGCCATACTGGATCATCAGGTGAAAAGGTTACGGAATAAGATGTGGCTTCTGTTAAAGTGTTGTGGCGAAACAATAACTGAGAGGAAATAACCTGAGAAGCCGAAGAACAAATTAAGAAGAAGTATCCTCACTTGTTTTCAATGCCTTCAGGTAATTCAATTCTTCGCTTGACTCAGTTGCCTGATAAATAAATTTTTGACCAATGAATCTATATTAATCTTTAATTGGAACAACACAAGAAGTGGGTCATGGACACTTGTCTAGTTTTTCTCTATATATATATGAGATGATCACTTCATTCCATTTCATTCTACACTTAGAAAAATATAGGAGAAAAAGAAGCAAAGTTTGAAAAACCTTCAAGAAGGTTTCGGCCAAGACTACAAAAATTGGGAAATTATTTCTAGCCTTTTCAAAAAATTATTTGTTGATGCAAACCCCCTATATTGAGGTCTCTAAGTAGCGTGGAAGTGTCGTTGGAGCAATTAACCCTCTATTTCCTTACCTTTTGAAACCCTAGCTCATTTGTGGAATTGAAGAGAAAAAGTAAGATTTAATCTTGTTTTATGTGTTATAAAGGTTGTAAGCATGTTGTAGTATGTTAAAATGGAGGAAAATCATGAAATATGGAATGTTAGAGGTGAGTTATGTGTGTGAGGGTGTTGGGCCATATGGGTATGTGTATGTAGTGTTGTGTTAAAACTATGAATTGATGCCTAGTTAGTATATTATGATCATTGTAGGGTGTAGGATGATTAAGAATCATCCATATGTGTATGTTGGTGTGCTAGCTAAAATTATGAATAAGGTTAAATGATGAAAGGGAGCTATTAATGTTATATTGCCTTTCGAATCGATTATTGATGTTGCTAAGTGGTTGTTGTTGTTGTTGATTAATTGGGCCGAGTTGAATTCTCGAGGTGACCTATTTTCAGGGGAAATACTGCCCAAAGTTTTGTAGAATTAAGGGCAAAGTTGGAATTTAATGCCCAAAAAGTCTTTAGCTAATTGTTTGGCATGTTATGGCTTGTTTGTAGAACTTGGGTAGTCCGAAGCATCAGTTGGATTTAGCTTGCAGTTGGATTATATTAGAGAGCATTTGAGCTATGTAAAGTAACTTTTCTTGTTTGTAGACCTTGGGCAGTCTGAAGCATAAGTTAGATTTGGCTTGCGTTTGGAACTTATTGGAGAGCATTTGAGGTATGTAAAGCAACCTTCTTTTTCGGCATGCTTTAGTTAAACTAGGCTAAGATACGAGCCTCGAGGAAACTCTATTCTCGCGATCCGAGCTTGTTTATGATTTGCATTTATTCCTTGGTATTCTTATGGTAATGCGTCATAATATTGATTCTTATGCCTTGGATTTCATAAGTTGCAAAGGATATGTGAAAGTTGTCTAGTTTTTATAGAACTTATTCTTTAACGATTCCAAAATTACAAATGTCCATAACTTTTACAGGAAAGGTCGGATTGCTTCGAAACTTTTTGTATTTTGGATTTATGACAATAATTTTATGCATATAATTACTCACTACTCCACTCATGCCTACCATGATATCATTCGCTGATTCCCGAGCCGGTTGGTTGTTGTGTACACTATGATATACTCCGATGTTATGCTGTGTTTACGGTTCACCAAGCCTCGTCCAAGGGACGGATTCTGCTTTTGTTTGGCATTATGCTATGATTAGGCGTTATGCTGTGTTCGGTGCCATACCATATTGTGATATATGACGGAAATTCAGAGATTTGCAACTTTCTGGTTTTATGCTGTGTTATGGAGCCATTGATCGGCAGGCGACCATAGTTCCTGTGCCCTATGCATGATTTGTATTTGAAAGTAAACATTTGAAATATTTTTGGGTATGCAGTTTCCTTTCATACTTTTGTTTTGATTATTACTCAGATTTATGTTCTGTACATTCTACTTTGCATACTCGGTACGTATTTTGTACTGACCCCCTTCTTCGAGGGCTGCGTTTTATGCCCGCTAGTGTAGATGTATAGTTTGGTAAACCACCAACTTAGGACCCCCTTCTGCTGTTTGGAGTGCTCCCCCTGTTTTTTAGCCCACTTTTGGTATACCCTCGTTTGTTGCTTTGTATATATTTAATCGAGGGTACGATGGGGCCCTATCCCATCCTATGATTCTGTCAATCTGTTTAGAGGTTTGTGGCCATATGCATGTGGGTTGTGCCCAGTTCGTTTGGTTAGACTTGCATAATATGTATGTTGGGTGGCTTTCCCCGCCATAGCGGCCTTGTCGGCCCGTATATGTATATATGATGTTTTGTTGGCTTTGTGTGGCCTTGTTGGTATCTTCTGATGTGCAGGGTTATTTAGGATAGTCCGTAAAACAAAGGAAACTCTGCCCAATTTTTTTTAAAAATATAAGCCATCTATTTGTAACTCGGCTTTGTGAATGTGTTTTGGTGCCCAATCCGGGCACTAGTCACGACCCACGGGGTTGGGTCCTGACGACATTATTTGCAAACTCCTAGTAGCATGAGAAGGCCCTTGGCCTTGACAAAACTTAGCACCCTTTTGGAATTTACCCTCAAATTAGGCCCTCTTTGCCTCATGCCCCCTTCTCTTCCTCAATTTCTCCTGTTCCATTTGCTCGGCACATGTCATCAACCGAGACAAGTCCATGTCACTAATAAGCAAGGCTGAATGACGTTCTTTCTCAACTTTTCCTCTTTCATTTTCTAGGCATATGTCATCAACCGAGATAAGTCCATATCACTAATAAGCATGGTGGACTGACACTCTTCACTTACCAAATCAAAGTCCCCCATAAGAAACTTATTCATAGTTGACCTAGGATCGGCCACCAAGTGAGGAACATACTTTGAAAGTTGATTAAACTTGAGGGCTTACTCCCTCACACTCATGGCTCCTTGTTTCAAGTTCATAAACTCTACCAATTTTGCTTCCATAAGGTCAAGAGGGAAAAATCAATTAAGGAAGGCCAATTTGAACTCCTCCCAAAGCACCACCTTACCAACCCCCTTCTGTTAGAACCCGTATTTTGTGTATTGGAACCGTTACGGAAATTTGGATTCAATGTTGCATTTTTTGGAAAATTCAGGATTGAAGTGTATTTTTGAAAAATTTGAGGACTCAAGGAGAATTTTTAAAACTTGTGGGTTAGAAATCATGTGTCCTTCATTGGACCTTCGTATGTCCTTAATTAGTTCATAAGAAAAGTTTGGGGACCAAAGTGCAAATTTTTAGACTTGGAGTCTTTAAGGATTAAAAGAGTTGTCCCCACCCCCATTATTGGACCAAGTGGTTGGGGGTGGGGTCTTGAGAGAGTTATTAAATATATATGTCCCCCTTAATTTTTACAACCAAGAACAAATGTTCCCAACACTTAGCCATTTTCAAGAACAAGAAAAAACATTTCCCCAGCTGAGCATACCCACGGGTTGCTACAGTAAAAGAAAAAAAATTTATGTTTTTTGATTCTACAATTATTTTGATACTACAAGCTTGGTATATTGGATCGCCTAAGTGGCGTGGAGGTGTTGGTTGGTCAGGAAAATACTTCATTTTACGACTTTGGCGATTTAAATTCCTTTACAAGCCTAGTATGTTGGGTCCCCTAAGTAGCGTGGAGGTGTTGGTTGGCCAAGAAAATACCTCGTTTTACGGATTTGGCAATTAAATCCCTTAAAGGGGTTTATAAGGTATGTTGATTTTAATCTTGTTTTAGATAAATTTAAAGCTTGTATGTATGTTGGTGTATGTTAAATTGAAAGAAAACCATGAAAGATTACTTGTTAAAGTGAATTGTAAGCTTTGGGGTTAGGTTCGAAATTGGGGTATATATGTATATGGGGTTATATTGTCTTAAAACCATGAAAGTGTGTTTAGATACCATGAAAATGATCCTTGTGGGGTGAAAGAAGTATTAGAAATTGTTTGTATATATATATGTAAGGAGTTGATCGAATCAGGGTCCCTATATGTAGTTAAAGGTTATATTTTAGCGTTGGAAGTAAACGTTTGACGTTTAGGTGATATAATATGGTTCTTGGAGTATATAAGAGTGTTTGAATGTGATAAGTATGTATATAAATTGAATGTTGCCCTGTTTTGTAGTTGTGATAAAAATGAGGTTCTTTAGCAAATTGGTGTAGTGATGGCATTTGGATTAGTTTGGACAAGTGATTGAGGTATGTAAAGCATTCCATTCTTTGGCATGACTTAGATAAACATAGATAATGATAGGAGTCTCAAGAGACCCTCATTTTCTGCAAATCGAGCTTGTCTATGACTTTTCGTCCTTGTATGTTACTTGTCAGAATCTGGAACTATACCATATTTTGATATATTTCTCCTGTGGTTGTTTTGGTGAATATGCTTTGTGCAAAACATTGCCCTTCAAGTTAATTGATAAGAAAATAACCTAATGTATGTTTTTTTTGTGTTGAAAAGGAGAATATTGCCGAATTCCTCTAAGTTAGATGATTGATATTGACACTCGTGGGTAAATTTTATAGGAGGAAGACATTTAAATTTGAAATTGTCTGAATAGGTCAAGTGCATGGTTTGGTACTTTTCAAACGATAGAATGTCAGTTTCTTCTAGTTGGATGATTCTGTCTGAGACATTTGGTTGCTTCGTGCAATAAACTTTATATCTATTTTGTTGAACTGATGGGAATAGAAAAGTCAGTTGGTGTAATTTTTGATCTTGCTGCTGTGTGTGTTTTATTCGCGTCTAATTTAACTAGAACTTGATGATCTTGAAGATAATTGGACAATTGCAAAGAGTCAATTGTAGTGATCTGAAAAATTCTGATAATAAACATCTGATGGTATGACATTTTCACCTTTGTTCCATTAGACATGCCATGAGTAATATCTGTGAGAAAACCTTTTATATCGATGCTTAGAATGCTCCAAAGTGCATAAACAAGTATTGGTGGTCAGTCAAGTAGTAATGTGAGTACAGCATGCATACACTAGTATATATGGTTGTGCAATTAATAATATGTTATTTAGAGTATCCATCAGATGAAGACATGAAATTAATTAACTAAACTACAAAGACCAAAGATTTCTATTTATTAAATTGAAGCTTAAAAGCCTATATAAATTTTAGGTGATTTAAATCTAAATTAGTAAGTAAAATAAGAAATAATTAATAGAGGATATGGAAATTCTTTTTCATATCCCTAACTCTTGTGTCTTTGAAGTCCACCAATGGTAGATATACATATCATA
>DF362812.1:97589-112714 GCA_000787875.1 Solanum virginianum
TTTCATAGACTTGCGATATTTTTAGAGCTGATAAACTATGTTATGCCTGCCTCAGCATGACTTTAAGTAGTGTAGATTCTTGTAGACCGATATAGCAGACTTAAGGAATTAAGATAAGTCTTAGATAGGTAGTAACTCAGCTGTGAGGTGTTATCATCTATAATTCCTATATTATCCTATTTTCTACATTTCCAATTGCTCTTGAGGCCCATTCGGTAGTATATGCGGCTTTAGTTTGATTTTTTTGGTCACAGTGAGATAGTTAAAGAATATTAAAGAGGGTTATAAAGAGTTGCTTATGACTTTTTAGATGTGAGAATCCTTGAACGACTTATTTGGAGAAATGGTAGCCGAAGTGATATTGATAGGAGATTCCATCGTCAGTTTGAGGTCTGGGCTTTTATAAGGACCTGGATTTTCGTATAGTTTTAGTAATGGTTGGAATTTGGTTTTGAAAAGCTTTCGACCAAGATGAGACCTTATGGAAACCTCCATGGGCTGTGGGACCCCTTATATGGGACCCTCAAATCAGTTTAAACTCCTTTATTACTATTTGTTCTTATTCTAAACACTTAGCTTCTCATTCACTCGCTCAAACGCTTGCTGAATCCTCTTTTCAAACTCTGACCAGTGGATTCCCATGGAACCCCCAAGCTCAATCTAATTTCACTTTCAATCCTTCATTTCAAGCTTATTTATGTTGTTTTAGGCCATCGTGGGTCTCCTACATCAAGCCAAGTTCAAAGAAATTCCATCGGCTAACTTGTTATAGCACCTTCTTTGCTATATATCTATCGTGGGTCTCCTACATCAAGCCAAGTTCAAAGAAATTCCATCGGCTAAGTTTTTTATAAGTACCGATAGAAGGATCAACTTTAAAGGGTCATATCTCTTATCTCAAAAGAAATTGGGTGTCCCATGACCTATCTCATTAAACCTCTTTGAATTAGCTTTCTAATACACTTGGTTTCACCTCATCTAGAGTTCCGATGCAGAAGTTATGCCTATTTTCGTAAAGCTCTCTTGTGTTGTGTTTGTTACCATTTCTCTAAGGAAAGCCATACGGACACCCACACGGGCCATGTGGCATCCACAAACTGTGGGATGGCCTTGGGCCAGAAATGACTACCTTTTTTCCAAGTAATATGCCACGTCCAGCCACATGAGCTGTGTGATGTGGGATGGGCCGTGAGGACCTCCATGAGGCTTCCAGAGTGAAAATATTTCTAAGTGTTGAGCCAAGTTCCAATTTCCAGATTTTTGTCTATGTGTTGGTTCACGGGCACTCTACATAGACCGTGGAGTGCCACACGACCCGTGTAACTTTAAGTGAGGTAACTTTGGCCAAAAATTCTATCTGATTCATTAATGACATTTTCTTAAATCCGGTTATTTCTATTGGTCTTTTGGGGATTCCTATGCTATTCAATAGTCATCTAAAGACCTAAAACCTATTTCAAACATTCAAAAACTCACTTCTCATATTTTAAACTCTCTCAAAACAATGTTTAAAAGAACTCTTGAGGATTTCAACATTTGGAGCTATGGAACTCAATTCTCTTGCAAATTCTTCGGGGATTTTATCATCTTGGTAAAGGTATGTGGGTTTTGATCCTTGGTTACTTCCAATCAAGGAGACCCAAGCTATTTTCAAGCAATCTACATGAATCTTTGCTTACTTTAATTTAGGGTTTATAATATTTTGATTCCTTAAATTCCAACAATGAATGAGTTATCTTTATTTATGGATTTATAGAAAAAATTAAGCTTTAGAATATTGAAATACATTGTTATTATGAATATTTGAACATGCATGGTCCTTAAATGTTCGAATATAAGCATGAGTGATTATATTATGATTTCTAATGTGGATTTAACTATATTTCCACTTGAATTTCTTATTATATTGATGGTTTTAGATTGAATCTCAATTACCCATGCCATTCTCACATCATTCATAGTATGTGCATTCATGTTCATGAGAATTTATGGAAATTATGTTATGGGTTAAGCCCAATTATGTTCTATGATATAATTTTTATATGATATTGGTTATGACAATATTGTGATTACATATATGTCTATTGATTATAGCTCTTTGAGCATTTTGGGAGTTTGCACCATTTTGTATATGAATAGGCTATTCTTATGCATGAGTATTATGACTAAGAAAGGATAGTTTTAGCATTTGAGCCTAAGTATGAATTATTATGAGTGATGTTTGGCTTTTAAGACCAATTGTGCATTTAAATGTTTTGGCAAGACTTGTATCTCTTTGAAAGCATGTATAACTACGTATATTATAAGTATTCTTATAGAATGATAATTTAGCACCGATGCAATGAGGGTTTCACTCTCTTTTCTCAAAATATGTTCCTAGCATAGGTTTTCTTTCCAAACTGGGAGACCCATAAGGAAAGATGCCTCTGAAATAGGTTTTCCTGTAAGGAGAAGAAATGATATGTATGATACATTTTATATGACAATCCTATCCAAAATGGGAGACTCGTAAGAAAGATTGTTTCATACGAAATGGGAGGCCCATAAGGTGAAGCATGGTTTACCCTTGGCATGTAGATCACCTCTTTACCGATGAGGGGTAATCATCAGGATTTCAAGTAGTAGCTCACTTGGTATTACTTATGTCTGTTGAGATCACATCCCCACTATATATATGAGCATCATTTGAAATTCATGTATCATGAACTTCATAGCATCTTGTTATAGCACCTTCTTTGCTATATATCTCTTTTTGTATTTAATAAGTGCCCTTGACATCTAACATTTTATGCAAATTTTGGTAAGTTATATGTATTATACCCTACGTACTTAGTATATTCAAATGTACTAATGCATACTTTTGCCTACATGATCTCACCATGTAGGGACCGGAGATTTCTTTCATCCACTGTTCGATGGCTAGATCGAATTTTGAGATATTTGTTGTGGTGAGTCCTATCTTCCAAGGACCAGTCGCCATTCCTCTACCTTAAGTTGCTTTTGTTTATGATATCTATACTTGAGGGTAAGCTCGGTACATTGTTATGTTGAGTTGGAATGAACCATAATATCCATCAGTGTTGTTCTTCTCTTTTTGAGCCCAGGACATGTCTTGGCCCCTATCCTATCTTATGACTAGAGGTATTGTTGGACATCTTGTAGACTTTCGTCGTATCTATATGTTCTGTGTTGTATTTGAACCTTCTGATCATGGTTATCTTGTGGTTATGGCTATCATGGATTGATTATGGGAATTATGATATTTATGTTTGATGTGGAAATGTGGAAGATCCTAAGTCCCGAATTTCCCCTATAGTGTGAGTCATACTTACCCGCTCCTTAGTCATTATATGTTATATGCTATGTGAATTCATGCTAATCCCTTTCCCTGAGATTTCTCCATAGCGTGAGTCCTACGTTCTCGTCCCTTAGAACTATGTGTTTAATTTCGAATGCACTTCTAAACTGATAATGTGAATTTTGGTACTTTGAGGCTTGTTTGGGGACTCTGGATTCCCATTCGCCGTGTCACTCCTAGATGCCAGGTCCGGGTCATGACAAATTTGTACTTTCTATACTTATTATTTACTCTCCTATACTGGAGTCGATATGCAGATTTTGGCCCCTTTGAATATATTATTTTATCTCTAAGTAGTCTATATCCATAGTTTGAGGTCCAGGATCTGCACTATCCCTTGCAGAGTTTGACCATATCGACATATCTAATATATAGTGACTCACTCATAGTTCAAGGTTCAAGCTCTATCCTTTCTTCCATTTTGAGCTTAGGAATTTAGACACTTTTAAAATACCTTGGTTCTACCTAATTTTCTTAAACATTATGTTAGGCTATGTGAGTTAAAATTTGGGACCAAGGTCCAAGAAGTAGAAATTTTAAAAAATATTTGTGAGGGTGTCCGAGAAAGAAACCCTTCACGGGCCACAGTACACACCACCATCCATGAAGGGGTCTTATGGTAGAACCCCTTAGTGGTACTAGGGGCTGCCTTAGGTGGGTGACACCCCATGGCACGCTTCATGAGTTATAGTCCCCACTACAAATCGAGAAGGGTCTCATTAAGGCCATCACCTTGAAGCCAAGCTACCTTTGCTCACCCATGAACCACACCATAATCATTAGTGCTTACCATTACTATCTTGGAGGAGTCCGTCCAGATACAGTTTGGGGTTTTCAGTGAGGGTATTTGAATTATTTCACTCACTCTTAAAAAAGGTATCATGGGTAGCTTTTGAATGAACATACCCTTCGTTAACTATCTTAATCATCTTAAGTATTGTATTAACTCTCAAGACCTAGATTCACAAATCCACTATTCCAAGTTCATTCTCAAGGCCTCTTCTTTACTCCAATTGAAAAATTAATTTAAGACCTAAAAAGTTTAAACTAACTTCATCCTAATTCCTTCAAATTCTTTATCAAGGTATATGGGTTTTCATCCATGGTAACCTTTCTCCCATGGAGCCCAACTTATTTTCCAAATCTCCATTAGTTTCATGCATTTACATTAAGGGTTTTCATGACTTTGGTTTCAAATCCTTATATTATGATGTGGATTATGTTTATATATGCAAATATACATGAATTACTTCAAATTTCATGGAATGCATGATCTATATGTATTTTCTTAAGTATGCTATCGAATTTTATGAATATTTATGATTGGATTCCTTTAATTCTAATTCAAGTGATCTTAAATTGCATGGTTATGTATGAACCTATCTTACCTTCATGATATTTAAGCTTATTCAATGCAAACTCATGCTAATATACTATGTTTCCGTACATGATCCTGATTATGCATGTACAAGGCTTCAAACAAGATTATGAATAAGGAATCTAGGATCCTTGAAGTGACCTAAAATCCTAAGAGAGACTTAGGATCCTAAGACCTGATCAAGGACCCTACAATGTTATGAATGGTGTAATGATGATGAGAGTGCACTTCTCACTTTACGCAATGTTATGGATGGTGTAATAATGAGGAGAGCACACCTCCCACCTTATACTAGACATGAAATAAGGTACTCCTATGATTATGTGAAAAGTATGAATTATGAACTATGGTAAGTATGATTTCTTGCATATGTTATGTATTCTATGAGGTGTTGACTTAGCATCAAGAGGATCTTAGGATTGGGTCTCACCCACTACTTGAGGAATGGTTCGATTTTAGCAAATTCCATTGTTCCATAATTACATGCCACAATAAGATTATGGCTATCAATAAGGTTTCCTAGATCTATATGGCATATTAGTATATCACTTTCTTCCTTTATTCTAGCTTTACTTATTTCCTTTCTTATGTGATATTTATCAAAGTATCATATGTATATACTTGTATTTCATGCCTACATATTTAGTACATGCAAACATACTAATGCATATTCTATGCCTACATTATTTTACAATATAGGGATCATGACTATTTTCCTCCTCATCCTCGTGGCTAGATTCAAATTTGCTTCAAAGACTATTTAGGTGAGTCCTCATGCTTCAGGGACAAAACCTATTATCTTCTAGCTTATATGGTATGTTTTGATCTATTTTGAGACTATCCTTTATTTTTTTTGAGGGTGAGCTAGGGATATGTATTAGCTTTTGCCTAGTATGTTACTTAAAGGCTTGTTGGATATGATGTATGGATCCTATATCTTCAGTATTTCCTCTGCTTTATGCTTTAGCTTTTATGTTATGTCTTAGCTTTCATTTGTCTACATTGATCATCACCTATGAATGCTTATGATACGCTAAGAAGGCTAGTTTGTGGTTCCCTTGAGGATCGCATTCATTGTGTAACACCTAGGGCGTAGCTTGGGTCGTGAAAAACTTGGTATAAGAGCCCAAGGTTTTGAAGTGTCCTAGGGAATCCAACATGTTGTATCAAGTAGAGCTTTTTCATGGGTGTGAAACACACTACATCTATGAATAGGAAGCTACAATGCATTATAGAAATCTTCACTTCTTTTATGATTTTTTTCCAGTCATAAAACATGATCTAAGGCTTCAAAATTCCAACAATTGTTCTTTGTTCTTTTTAGAAAATGCCTCCAAGGAGAGTATTCGAGTAAAGGGAAATTTGTGTTGATGAGAATCAAGCTCCCCATAACCCTCTAGGGGAATACATGACTCATGCTGAGTTTTGAGCTGCTTTTGTGATGTTTGCCCAAGCTATGACAAATCAGGATAACCAAGATGTTATTTCTCCGTCTCTTCATATGCCTACTCCGACATCTAGGGTGAGAGATTTTTCTCGGATGAACCTCCTGAATTTTGTGGTTCAAAGGTATATGAAAATGCTCAAAAGTTTATAGATTAAGTGTATTATATTTGGCCATAATGGGAATTTCATCAGAAGTAAGGCAGAGTTGGTAGCTTATCAACTCAAAGGAGTGGCATAGGTATGGTTCAATTAATGGAAATCCAACAGGGTGGATGTAGGCCTGGTTGGTTGGAAGACTAGCTTATATTTATTAATAACTTCTTCCCCGTTAGCTTAGGAAGGCAAAGATGATAGTGTTTATCAACCTCAAGCATTGGAATATGAGTGTTAGGAGGGAGTATGCCATCAAGTTCACTAAGCTGTCCAAATATGCTTCGTCCTTCGTTGCCGACTCCTCTGCTAGAATAAGTAAGTTCATACGAGGATATCTAACTTAGTTGTTAGAGAATGTTAAGCTGCTATACTTGTTAAAGGGATCGACATCTCTCAGCTCATGATTTATGCCAAGAAAATTGAGGGTGAATAGCTTAAGTAAAGGAGGATGAGGAGGCCAAGAGGGGCTAGTTCGAAGGAGAGTTCTCCTATGCTAGATCAAATGGTAGAAATGGTCATTTTCACTAAGGCTAGGGGATCATCATAATCTCCACATAAGAGGTTTGAAAAAGATAATGTACCAAACCTTAGGGTTCAAGGTGGTGGCGGACAAAGTTTTCCTAAGTGTGCTACTTACGGGAAAGCAACAGAGAAAGGTGTTAGATAGGTTTCAGTGCTTGATATAAGTGTGGTAAGATGGGATACAAACTATTCAAGTGTCTAAGTATGAGAAATAAGATTTTGGAAGTTGTCCCTAAGGACGGATTTCCTCAAAAGGTCAAGGGAATAAAGGGCTCAACAAGGTAGTGCACGACACAATAAATGATTATATGCGCTTCATACTAGGCAAGAGGTGCAAGAGACTCCTGATGTGGTTATTAGTATGTATAAGGTATTTAAGTTTGATATACATGAATTACTTGATTTGAGTGCCAATTTTTCATTTGTCACTCCTTTCCTGGCCACTAGATTGGATAAGTATCCTAGCCACTAGTTTACACTTCCATTACTGAGCCTATTGTAGTCAAAAGAGTCTATCAAAATTTTTATATTATAGCCATAAAGTCATTCCCTGTGACCTTATTGAACTTAATATGGTTGACTTTGATATCATTCTTGATATGGATGGGTACATGCATGCTTCATATGCCTTGATGAGTGCACAACTTGCACTCATTTCTCGCTCTTTACTTATGATTTTGTGTTGTTAAATTCATAACTTCAGGCTAATTATGCTTTGAATGGTATATGTTATAGGTACATATGGTTTATATTTTGGCTTTGCTAAGAAGAATTAAATTTGGAGTTGAATTAGAGCTAAGAGGAGCAAAAACTACAAAAAATGATACCTGGCAGTAGTTACACTCCGAGAACTCAACCGTCTAGCCTGTAATCGTGGAGATGTGGCATGCAGAGAAGCGCGAATATGCTAGACCCAAGCATGAAGGCAGTTCACAAAGAAATAAAACCTCCATAATCATAGAATTATGAAATTACAATGAATGTATATCCACCATGTGCTTGACAAAATGCCCTTATGAAATTTGAGAAAGGTGATAACTATTCTCAGCGAACGCGGACATATGCCACGATTATGTTGATTTTGGAAATTCTTAGCTATCCTCAAATGTGGATAACTACCCACAAATGCAGAAGCCTAGGGTGAATAGATCTCCACAACTGCGCCAATGTAGTCATGATCACAGAGAGTGGTTAGCCACTTTTAAGAAACAACGTGTTTCACTGTCTGATCTAAACTTCTTCCAATCAATTCTCTTGGCTTACATGCTTCTTAATGCATGATTTAAATGTCTATAAGATATTTTTGTCGTGTTGTCTTTGCAACATAGGTTTGATTGGTTGAACATAGATCCCAACAACACATTTTATGATACCGAAATTGCCCCAGAAGGAGAAGAAGCTGCCTACTTAGATCAAAGTTGATTCTTCTCAACCTAATGTGCCCAAAAGTATGATGGATACTTAGGCAGGACTGTGATAAGAGAGAGAGGGATTTTCTAGGATAAAGTATAGGAAAAGATGCCAGAGTTCTTTGGCTGATTACAGGCTTTAGGTTTTCTATGCTTTGTTGATGAACTTATCAAAGCCAACCACACCATAGTTGTTGAGTTCTATGCCAACGCCATGGAGACTAACTTTGGACAGGAGAAGGCTACCATGATTTAAGGAGTGAGAGTTGATTTTTATCCCGATGGTTATCAATACTATCTATGGGCTACTAGATGCTGACAATTGACTATATAAAAATAGATATCAAGAGTTGGGTGCTCAGTGGTTGGTAGATAAGTTGCAAGATGGAGTTCCTCCAAAGTGGTTCACTTCACAAAGAGGTATTGACTGACATAAGTTTAGAAGCTAGATGTTGGCTCTCCATCATTTATGTTTGAGTCATTCCCTCTACACATGACACAAAGGTGACTTTGCACCATGCACTTGTCATTACCAGTATCTTGGATGATCTTTAGATTAATATGGGATATATTATAGTGGATCAGATTACATAAGTGGGCCAAGGGAAGGCAAAGAGCTTAGTGTATGCCTAACTGATTTCTAGACTATGTTATGAGGTAGGGGTATCTGTCCTGCCCACTGATAAGGAGAAGAAGCCAGCCAAAAATACCAATCTACTGAAGAAAAGAGGTGGCCTGGAGATATTTTTCTAAGTTTGAGTAAAGTGGAACTTGTTAGTTGACTAGAAATTTGAGTCACTCCTTGAGGATTTGTATTTCCCTAGAAGTGTGCTTTGAATTGAAAAGATGCTTTTGAAAAGTGAAGGGAGTTGCTTGATAGGCGAGGCAGGGGTCTATTTTAGGAGTTGCAGGTCCTCCAATTTCTTCAGGACCACTTCAGTTTGGTCCCCCTACTATAATATACTTGTCCTCCTAGATTTAGGGGATGGATGAGCATATCAGGAAGCTGGTTGCAGGCCTTCTTACAGGACCACCAACAGCTACAGTAGATGATCAACCAATACTTACATCAATTGTAGCTGCTCAGAGTACTACGAGTAACCGATTTTAGCATATGAGCCAGAGGTAGGGACAGATAGAGCGGAGGCAGGAAAAGATACAATGGAGGCAGAAGAAGTTCAGGGAGCATGAGAAGAAGAAGAGATGATTCCTGAACAAGATGATAGGCAAGTTAAGGCAGCAATATGGGTCTAGTTCTTCATATCCTGATAATGAGTTGACCATCTCTACGGGTTTGAGTAGCAGGTGGTCATCTTAGGGAGTCCCTCTTATTCTCTTATATTTTGTGATTGTACTGTGAGTACACAACACAATATTTAATTGGGGGTGCTCTTGTGACATGATTTTGATTATGAATCTTGGTTTCTATCTTGTATATTTCGAATTCGTTAGCACTTATAGGCTCTTGCTTGTTTTATATTGTTGATGTGCCCTTGTCAGTCTTGTATATATTGTGTTTAGGCTTAGCTGTTTTAATAGATTTGGTAGCTTCTTATTTTTCTTTTTAATGGTTTGTATAATCGATGATTCCCAATTATGGATTGAGTCAAGACATTCTTAAGGGAAAATCGTCAATTGGGTGTGTGAGTGCATAAGTATAATATGGTCTTTGGTGAAGTCTGAGTAGCCATTGACTATTATTGGAGCTATACATTGGGATTGTGACTTGTATGGTACTAATATATTTGGTTGTGTTGTGGATTGTGAAAAAGACATACCCCTCTAATTTGTGAAATTTAAATGATTTTGGGATGATTTTGAGATAAATCTTTGACTCTTTTGGTGACTCTTACTTGCTAGATAGATATTAATTGAAAAATGAATCACTTCTACTTGACTTGAGATTTATATGGATCCTATCCTGTTTAATTTGCATGTTATTGGTAATGTGAGTTTTTGTTTTGACCCTTGTGTGTACTTATGTCACCTAGAACTTGCCTTGTTTGTCTTGATAGGCTTTAGTTGAAAAAGTGATACTAGGCATTCTTTGGTTTGAATCTAATCCACTTAGCCTAAATATCCACAAATGCATTATCTTTTTCCCTAGTATCCCTTTTGAGCCTAATCCTTTCTATTGCCAACCTTAATTACAAGCCTTGAACCTTTTTGAAAAGATACCCCTATTTTGAACCCTTTCCCTCTTTGACTTTTGCATATTTGTGACAATTGAGGCTTTAGGCCTAAATTGGGGGTGATAGAGGAGAAAAATAAAGGGTGTCTACCACTTGGAGGCTTGCTAAAAGAAAATGGAAAAGAAAAGATGAAGAGAGGAATGAAATGAAAAGAAAAGGCGTGCTTTCAAAAGAAAATGAAGGAAAAAAATGCTTGAATAAAAAAAATTCTCCAAAATGTTGAAAAACGGGTTGCAAGTAGGGCATCTTAGTGAAAAAGAAGGGTTAAACACACATTGGTGTTAAATGTGAAAAAGAAAAGTGGAAAAGTTAGAAAAGAATGCATGTTGTATGTGGGACTTAAAGAGGGTTAGTCACTATTGTCCATATTGTATCCTACCCTATGCCAAAGCCTACATTACATGCTTAAAAACCCCTTTGAGATTTCCAACCACATGAAATTGAGCCACTGTTGATTGAAAATAGTGACAAGCCTATGGTGTGCCATTTGTATACAAAAGATGTTCTTATGTGATTATAAGTGTTTGAGTCATTGTCCGTTATTCATTGTATATACTTGTGTGTGTGTTTTGGGACTTCCTTTCTTTTGTGAGGACATGCAAATTGACATGGATTGGTAATATTGATGTTTTTCTAAGTTTGAGTAAAGTGGAACTTGTTAGTTGACTAGAAATTTGAGTCACTCCTTGAGGATTTGTATTTCCCTAGAAGTGTGCTTTGAATTGAAAAGATGCTTTTGAAAAGTGAAGGGAGTTGCTTGATAGGCATCCACATATTTGTGCTAATTATTGGTACCAACCATTATTATGACTATGATTTAATTATTTTAAAAGTGAGTTGGGATTATTGTGCTTAATCTACTAGCCTCTTGAGTTGGTTTTATTTTGCTTGAGGACAAAAAAAGTCCTAAGTTGGGGGTGTTGATGGGTGCACAACTTGCATTCATTTCTCACTATTTTCTTATGATTTTGTGTTATTAAATTCATAACTTGGGGCTAATTATGCTTTGAATGGTATATGCTACAGGTACATATGGTTTAGATTTGGCTTTGTTGAGAAGAATTGAAGTTGTAGCTGAATTGGAGCCAAGAGGAGTTAAAACTACACAAAATGATACTTGGAAGCAGTTACACTCCACGAACATGGACGGCAAGCCCGCGATCGCAGAGATGTGGTATGTAGAGAAGGGTGAACATATAGGGCCCAAGCGCGAGGGTGGTGCACAAAGAAATACAACTTCCATGATCGCAAAATCTTTAAGTAGATTTGGTAGCTTCTTATTTTTCTTTTTAATGGTATGTATAATTGATGATTCCCGATGATGGATTGAGTTAGGACATTCTTAAGGACAAATTGTCAATTGGGTGTGTGAGTGCGTGAGTAGAATATGGTCTTTGGTGAAGTCTGAGTAGCCATTGACTCTTGTTGGAGCTATATATTGGGATTATGACTTGTTTTGTAGTAATATATTTAGTTAAGTGTTGCGGATTGTAAAAAAGACATACCCCTCTAATTTGTGAAAGTCAAATGGTTTTGGGATGATTTTGAGACAAAACTTTGACTCTTTTGGTGACTCTTACTTGCTAGATAGATATAAATTGAAAAATGAGTCACTTGTACTTGACTTAAGAGTTATATTAATCCTATCCTTTTTAATTTTTATGTTATGTGTGTTGTGATTTTTTGTTTTGACCCTTGTGTGACTTGTGTCACCTAGAACTTGCCTTGTTTTTCTTGATAGGCTTTGGTTGAAAAAATGATATTAGGCATTCTTTGGTTTGAATCTAATCCACTTAGCCTAAATAGCCACAAATGCATTGATTTTATCCCTAGTGTCCCTTTTGAGCCTAATCCTTTCTATTGGAAACCTTAATTACAAGCCTTGAACCTTTTTCAAAAGATATCCTTATTTTGAACCCTTGTCCCTTTTTAAGTTTTGCATGTTTGTGACAATTGAGGCTTTAGGCCTAAATTAGGGGTGATAGAGGAGAAAAAGGAATGGTGTCTACCATTTGGAGGCTTGCTAAAAGAAAAAAGGAAAAGAAAAGATGAATGGAGGAATGAAATGAAAAGAAAATGAGTGCTTTCAAAATGAAAAGAAAATGAAGAAAAAATACTTGAATAAAAAGAATCCTCCAAAATGTTGAAAAACGATTGCAAATGGGGCATCTAAGTGAGAAAGAAGGGTTAAATACACATTGATATGAAATGTGAAAGAGAAAAGTGGAAAAGTTGGAAAAGAATGAATGTTGTTGTGGGACTTAAGGAGGGTGAGTTACTATTGTCCAAATTGTATTCCAAGCTTATATTCCAAGCTTAAAAAATCCTTAGAGATTTCTAACGACATGAAATTGAGCAAGTGTTGATTGAAAATATAGGCAAGCCTATGGTGTGGTATTTGTGTACAAAAGATGTTCTTTTGTGATTATGAGTATTTGAGAACTTGTCCCTTGTTAATTGTATATACTTGTGTGTGTTTGAGGACTTTCTTTCTTTTGTGAAGACATGCAAATTAACATGGATTGGTGATATTGATGTTTTTCTAAGTTTGAGTAAAGTGAAACTTGTTAGTTGACTAGAAATTTGAGTCACTCCTTGAGGATTTGTGTTGTCACTTGGTCATCCCTAGAAGTGTGCTTTGAATTGAAAAGATGCTTTTAAAAAGTGAAGGGAGTTGCTTGATAGACATCCACATACTTGTGCTAATTGTTGGTACCAACCATTAGTATGATCATGATTTAATTGTTTTAAAAGTGATTTGGGATTATTGTACTTAAATTACTAGCCTATTGAGTTGGTTTTGTTTTGCTTGGGGACAAGCAGAGTCCTAAGTTTGGGGTGTTGATGAGTGCACAACTTGCACTCATTTCTCACTCTTTCTTATCACATTTTGTTTTTAAATTTATAACTCGAGGCTAATTATGCTTTGAATGGTGTATGCTAAAGGTACATATGGTTTAGATTTGGCTTTGCTGGGAAGAATTGAAGTTGTCGCTGAATTGGAGCAAAGAGGAGTTAAAACTACACAAAATGATACTTGGCAGCAGCTACACTCCACGAACGTGGCTGTCAAGCCTGCGATCGCGAAGATGTGGCATGCAGAGAAGGGCGAATGTGCAGTGCCCAGGCGCAAGGGTGGTGCACAAAGAAATACAACTTCCACGATCGCAGAATGCTATGCGCGATCACAAAATATTACAGTGACTAGTGTCGGGGTAGCTCTGGTATTTCACCATTTTTAGTCCCAAAATCACATACGCAGGCACTCCCAACCCTCATTCTTCATACTTGGATACAAGAGAAGAGGATTCTTACACTCTTGAAGAAACAAATACACCTTAGTATAGATTTTAGTTTATGGTGAAGATTAGAGAAAAGTTTCTACAAATTCTTGAGTGGATTGAAGAGTGTGAGCTTTACTTGTAATTATCTTTCACTCACTCTTTCTTTCCTTGTTCGTGAATGCTGATTTGACAATTTAATTGAGCTTGGATGTTAATTTTTATATGGCTCTTGATTATTTCTCTTGCTTGCATGCTTAGTTGATGATTGACTTGCAAAATCAAGTGGGTTCCTCCCCAATTGCTTTGATTGTTTGAATTGATTTATAGGTACACGCATATCTTCATGTATAACTTTAGATTTGAGGTCATGAACTTGAATCTAGGTTAGAACTTTAATTAGTGCTTTAGCAAGTGTATTTGAAGCGAAGGGTTGCGTGATAGTCATGGGTTTATGTGTTGGGAGCCTCAAAAGGGACTCAAGAGCTAAGGTCTTGGGGGTTTTGCTTTGAGGTGATCAAGCCAAGCATGTCTTTGAGTGGCTCGTGTAAAAGGTTGTAGTAGGCTCTTGCAAAACATCACCTTTCTCCTAGCTGATGGGTGATTATAAACAACCTAGCCTACCCATAGAGTAATTTGATGCTAAGTGTGATGGATCGATTGAGCACTGGTCGATTCTTATATCCCCGATCCTTGCTCTCTTGCTTGATCAATCTTTAGCCAATTATTTCTTAGGAGTAGTGTTAGCTTAGTTTCCCCCTATTTAGTTTGAATTCTTGCTTGGTATTTGCTTATCAAGTCAAAATCTAGTAGCCATAGGTCCTAGATCTATTCAACTGTCGACTTGTTGTTCCCTGTAGGATTCAGCCCTGACCTCTAAACTTAGGTTATTATGTTGAACGACTGCCCTTGCTTCCTTTGAGTAGCCAAGTTGAATGACATCATGCCTTCAAAGATTGTAAGTAAAGTCAAGTTCCAATTCCATTACGAGTTGATTCTTGAATGAAAGGGTAGTGAGTCAGCATTTAATAGTTGATTACTTTCTTATCTAAAATCTCAGAGGTTGATTTCCAAAGGGTACATCTAACATATCACACATATTAGGGATGTCACTTCTGAAACTCCTACTCTCAAGTCGGTTCCTGTAGTGAATGAGTTTCCTGATGTCTTTCCTAAATACCTACCTGCTATTTCGAAAGAAAAGTAAACTTTGGCATAGATCTCCACCCTGATACCTAACCTATCTCAATTTCTCCATATCATATGGCCCTAGTAGAGTTGAAGGAGATAAAAGAATAGACTTGTTAGAAAAGGGGATTTATTAGGCCAAGCATTTCATTGGGGTGTTCCTATGTTCTTTGTAAAGAAGAAAGATGCAAGTGTTGA
>DF362811.1:22122-35504 GCA_000787875.1 Solanum virginianum
TACTTGAAATACTTTCTTGATTATTTTCTTGAAAATTATATCTATTACATGTCTTTTTATGTATTGATGATCATCATAAACTTGTATTCTTGAATTAAATACTTTTCATGAGATATTGTATAAATCCTATATTGATTTGTGAAAGCATGTATGAATGAACCTAGGGATGGAGTCTAGAGCCTTGACTTGAGTATGTTGATGGTAATCTTGATGTGAGTATGAGGTTGAGTTAATTGAGCTTGATGATCCTATGAGTCTTCATAACTGAGTTCTTGAATTCTATTTAAATGACTTCTTCTAAAATGATGATCTGAGTCCTTGAGTTCTTAATGAGAATTGAGTTAATTGAGATGAGTTAAAGTCCCTGAAAACAATAAAGAACTTTAGAGTTTTGATTTAATGAGATGATGAGAGTCTCCATGAGACTGATTGAGTTGGTAAGTGCTACTATGAGGCTATTTGAGATGAGTAGGAGTCTTATGAACATTGAATCTTAGGAGGAGTATCGAACACCAAAATGGATAAGAGTGTCACGACCCTAGCCTAGGGCCTAGACGTGACCGGTGAATGGGGAACCCGAAGGAACCCCAAACAAGTCTCATAGCATATCATTACACATCCTTGGTCACAGAAGCAATTAAAATGACAATAAGAGATGAGCATAAACAAGGAGAATTGAGACTAAGGGTAAACATCTATATCATAAACATCAAGAAACAAAAGAGTCAAGGCTTACGACATAAATACATAAAATGTCCAACAACACCTTTACTACATAGATAAGAGCAAGGCCCATAACAAGCAACCGAGCTCACCCTCATAGTCAATACATAATATAAAAAATGATAGTCTTAGTACATAGCAAGAGATCATAATCAACGTCACAACAAGCTTGAGTGAAACCGTACTGGCCACGTGGGTGGAGGTGCTCAAGCAGGGCTCCAGTTCCTATATGGTAACATCATGTAGGCATAAAGTATGCATTAGTACACTTGAATTTACTAAGTATGTGGGATGCAATGCAACAAGAGATAGGCATCATAATCAAAATTCATAATTATAAGCAATAGATAACATAATAACAATATGATATGTATGATCAATGCGTAAGTAAATCATGCTTCACAAATTATTAATCTTCCATAGAACATAATATACAAGTGTGGAAAGAAACCTCAACCAACATAACATAAGACCAAGTGAGCTACAACTTGGAATCCTGATGTTAACCTTACACCGGAAGAAAGGGAAAGTTACTTACCAAGGTGTATCTCCTAATGACTAAGTGGATCCACTGAGCCTTATATGAACCGGGTACTCGCCTCTAGTTCTTAGTCTCAGGTACTTGCCTCAAACTCTCATATTTAGGGTACTCGCCTCTTAGAGATTTGGGGACTCGCCTCTAATCCCTTCACCTACGGTGGTACGTAGTTCTAGGACTTGGGGACTAGCCTCTACTCAATTCGGTGCTAAGTCTAATCCCATGGAATATATAAGATAATCATACTTTAATAACTTACAATAAACATAGAGACATTGCACGAGTAGCTCTAAACATCATTGACCTCAAATGGTGAGCCTAACTTCAATCATAAGAATGGGTCATCATCAACATTATCCTTTGCATTAACATTAACATCTAAGGCTCACAATAGGTATAATCTTAGAAAAAAGGGCTTAATCCGGCCCTACAACATCATCAACATTTTCATGATTTAAGCATATATTTAGAAAGCTCATAATCATCATAGAGTCACTTGATTCATAACTCAACCAATAGATCATCACAACTTAAAGAATCCTTAAAAAGACATTTTATCAAACACTTGGTGGGTGTGTAATGGTAGTATAAAACCATGCAATTCAAGAGTGAAATCATGCTAGAAAATTCAATGTAAAACCTTCAATAGATACTTGGTAAGACCCTCAAGCTATATACATCAAAACCCTTCATCAAATCTTACAATAGATCTTGGATTTATAGCTTAAAACATGCTAAAACAATCACAATTTCATAAACCCCAACATAGTGTGTAGTAAATTTCATAATAAGTAAGACCCATGAGTAAATCAACTTTAAATCATGCAATTTTTAAGTAAAAGGAGGCTTGGGCATCATGGGTAAAAGGAACCCGTGAAAGAAACCCACATACCTTGACTTTGGAGAGCTTCTTGAAGAAGATTTGAAATGGAGACTTGAAGCTTTAATGAAATCCTTAGATCCGAAAAGAGATTGGGACACTTGAATCTTGAGGAGGACTTGGGTATTTGACTTGGTTTTCTTTAATTCCAACAAGATTTCTTGAAAATCTTGAAAATGAATGGAGAATTTGATGAAGATTAGAGAGGATTTTGAGAGGTTTTTAGTTGGTTTTTAGGGCTTTAAACGGCTGGACAATAAGGGATTTTCGTGTATATAGTTATAGGGTTATTACCCCAATTGCCCTGGAGTAAAAGAAACAATTTTTGGAAAATTTTGAACTAGTCCACGTTAGGTCTGCGTCGCTGACCCATCGCGGACAACTAATATTTTTTTTGAAGTTTCAGTAAAAATTATTTTTCTTAGGACGGACAAAGTATACCATGTAGGTACTCATTCTCCCACATAATTTTGCCCTCTAAGTAAGAATATGAAGTCGGATTTGTGAAATTCTGAATAGATTTTGAGATACTGAAAAAATGCATCATAAGGTCTTTTTGAGCTACGTCGAGGGGTGTTTAAATATCCCCAATTTGAGATATAAGGGAACTACGATTATGGGGCCATTCCTAGGCAAATGTGGGGCATTTCAATATCTCCCCCTTGGGAACATTCGTCTCCGAATGTCAAAGAGTACATAAGAAGAGTAATCATGAACAAATCAGCCCCAACAATAATGCAACAATACACTTAAACATCATTTTTGAAATCTCAACACAAGTGTTAAAATCATCATAAACTTGTCAACATAAACATGAACACATGCAATGACATGGGGGATGGACTTAAGACTTGGGATGATAAAAAGAAAAAGGACTTGACGTGTTATCATAAGCTTGAATAGAAGGAAAGAGATATGGATATTGCCTTCCATGCCCGCTCCGGCTCCCTGAGAGGCACTTTTGACTTGACGATTCTTCCAAATTGCCTTGACGAACACTACACCCTTATCAATCAACTTGTTTAACCCCTCCATCCAATACTTCCATCGGGACCTCTTCCTAAGTCAACTTATCCTCCACAACATCCATAATCTCACGAGTTCTATAAGACTAGAGTCACCACCACATCCCTTCAACCTAGAAGCATGAAAAAACTAGACAAACCATAACCATATCCCTAGGTAATTCCAATCTTTAAACAACTTTACCAATCCTCCTGTACACACTATAAGGACTCACAACCCTAAACTCATTGTCAACCTTAATCACACATAGTCCACTTGGTACTATGAACCACCATCTCCCTCTTTAGAGACAACCTTCTCTCTACCATCTTTCACCCGAAACCTCCAATTCTAATAAGGTGGAATCTAGGCATTGCTTAATCTAGACCTCCTTCAACCAAAAAAGATTTGAGACTATCAAGAATACTACACCACCATGCTCAACTACTCCCAATCTAGTCAACAGATGGACCTCTCTAGTTACCTCTTTGCCACCATCCTCAACACATGGTAGGCTACTAGAGCACCGACCACAACATTAGCCTCATTGGGGAAAATAATCCACACTCATATCATAATCATTAAAGAGTTCTAACTAACTTCTTGTTATCTTCCACTCACACCTATCACATTTAGCAAACAACACCTCATCGTCCAAGACTTGCAACACTATCCCCAAATGATTCAGAAACTCTAACTAAATCAATGCTCTACCACTAGAGACCATCAAAAACATGTCAAGGTAGGGTTTTCAGACCCAATTCATGAAACCCATAAACATAGATGGTGCATAAGTCAACCAAACAACTTCAACAATACTCAAAATGTTCACTCCCAATCTGAAAAGACACTTAGTTATATCACCTATCCTCATCTTCACTTAGAGAGAAAATTCGAAACAAAGATCGAGCTTAGAGAAGTGACTATCCCATTGTAGTTGTCCAAATAAATCGACTATCCATAACCATCATATTACAACCTTACGGGTTCTACACTCATTGGAATCACGATATGCAAGTAGCAAAACCACCCCAAGCATGACAACAATTCTACCACATCAACTCCAACAAGTCACAAGGTAAGACCTAAGAAAAGATGAACAAGGAACAACACCTATGAATATTCTTAGCAACAATATACTCAACAATGAGGTAGACACCAAAGGTTCACATAACAACTTGGGGCACATAAGAAGCCTACTAGCAACCAAAAGGGAATAATAGATACTGGATCCATCAAAATCAAAACTTTTAACTTACCCGCGAAGTAGCAAGCCAAGTCTAGTGACCCCTGGAGGGGTATAGTTAAGAACATTAATGACCACCTTTATGATATTTAAGTACCCACGGATAATGCCTCATCTTATGATCTATTCCACCTTATCCAAAACACGCACCCGAGTCGGCTAAGTAATCTCCCGGGTGGTACCTTCCACACTTGTTGCATATAGGAGGAGCTTGTCTACCAATACTTCACCATGATATATGGGGCGGACCACCCTATCCTTGGCAACCCTCTTACTTGGAGCATTGTCAGACTCTTGATCTTGGAAGCTACCATCAAATCGAGCCCTCTTGGATCCATCACTTCTCCTCTTTCTCAGCTTTTCCCCTTCAATTGTTTGACATATTTCATGAGGGGGGACAAACCCATATCACTAATCAACATAGTGGACCAACAGTCCTCATTCACTAAATCAGACACGCCCATCACAAACTTGTTCATTCTAGCCCTTGGGTTGGCAACCAAGTGAGGAGCATATTTTGAGAGTTAGTTAAACTTGAGGGCATACTTTCTCACACTCATAGATCCTTGCTTCAAGTTTATAAACTCCACCAATTTAGCTTCCCTAAGCTCAAGAGGAAAGAACTGATTAAGAAAGGCCGAACTCCTCCCAACGCACCACATTGTTAACTCTTTTCTCCTCCTTCCATTGGTTATACCATATTTATGCTACCTCTTTGAGTTGGTAGGCCGCCAACTCCATCTTATCTTCCGACCTGATTAAGAAAGGCCACCTTGAACTCCTCCCGTAGAACCACATTGTCAACCTCTTTCTCTTCCTTTCATTGTGTGAACCATATTTGTGCCACCCCCTTGAGTTGGTAAGCTGCCAACTCCGCCTTCTCTTCCAACCTCACCCCCATAATAGATAACACCTTGTATACTTCATCAATGAACTCTTGAGGGTCCTGATCTACTTTTGACCAATAGAATACTGGTGGGTTCATCCTCATGAAGTCTCTCACCTGAGATGTCAGGGTAAGAGCATAAGGGCTTGGGCCCTTTTATTGGCTTAGTTGGTCAAAACTTGGGCAAGCATAGTGAGAGTATCCCAGAACCCTTTATTGGTCGGTTGCCCCTTGGGTGTGCGGGCTCGTCTTCCTATTGCGTTAGGCATAATCTAGTATAGCAAAGAACAATCGTTAAGGGGGAAAACATACTTTTATTCTATAGCATGACTTAGAATATGAAGAAGGGAAACATTTCCTAAAACACCTCATAGCCTTTTGCTCATAATTTTGGTGCACAACACAACCATGAAAAAGACTCTAATCGATGTGGTGTATTAGACTCCAAGGATCTAACAACTTAGTGCTCTAATACTATCTTTGTCACGACCCTAGCCTAGGGCCTAGATATGACCAATGAATGGGGAACCCGAAGGAACCCCAAATAAGCCTCATTGTATATCATTACATATCCTTGGTTGCAGAAGCAATTAAAATGACAATAAGAGATAAGCATAAACAAGGGGAATTGGGACTAAGGGTAAACTTCCATATCATAAACATCAAGAAACAAGAGAGACAAGGCTTATAACATAGATACATAACATGTCCAACAATACCTCTACTACATAGATAAGAGCGGGGGCCACAACAAGCAACCAGGCTCACCCTCATAGTTAATATATAACATAAAAGAAAGATAGTCTTAGTACATAGCAAGAGATCTTAAGCAACGTCCCTAGAATAGAGGACTCACCAACAAACTTGAGTGAAACCGTACTAGCCATGTGGGTGGAGGTGCTCAAGCGAGGCTCCAGTTCCTACATGGTAACATTATGTAAGCATAGAGTATGCTTAGTAAATTTGAATGTACTAAGTATGTGGGATGCAATGCAACAAGAGATAGACATTATAATCAAAATGCATAATTATAAGCAAGAATAACATAATAACGATATGACATGTATGATCAATGCTTAAGTAAATCATGTTTTGCAAATCATTAATCTTACATAGAACATAATATATAAGTGTAGGAAGAAACCTCAATCGACAAAATATAAGACTAAGAGAGCTACAACTTGGAATCCTGATATCAACCCTACACCGAAAGAAAGGGGTAAGTTACTTGATAAGGTGAACATCCTAATGAATAAATGGATCCATTAAGCCTTATGTGAACTGGGTACTCGCCTTTAGTTCTTGAACTCGGGTACTCACCTCAAGCCCTCATATTTAGGGTACTCACCTCTTACAGATTTGGGGACTCACCTCTAATCCCATCACCTACGGTGGCATGTTATTCTAGGACTTGGGGAGTCGCCTCTAGTCCATTCGGTGCTAAGTCTAATCTTATGAAATATATAAGATAATCATATTTTAATAACTTACAATAAATATAGGGACATGGCATGAGTAGCTCTCAAGATTAATTACCTCAAATGGTGAGCCTAACTTCAATCATAAGAATGGGTCATCATCAACATTATCCTTTGCATTAACATTAGCATCAACGACTCACAAGATGTATAATCTTAGATAAAGGGGCTTAATCCGGCCCTACAACATCGTCAATATTTTCATGATTTAAAAATATATTTAGAAAGCTCATAATCATCATAGAGTCAGTTAAATCATAACTCAACTAATAGATCATCAAACCTTAAAGAATCCTTAAAAAGGTATTTTAGCAAACACTTGATGGGTGTGTAATGCTAGTGTAAAACCATGTAATTCAAGAATGAAAGCATGCTAAAAAATTTAATGTAAAATCTTCAATAGATACTTGGTAATACCCTCAAGCAATATACATCAAAACCCTTCATCAAATCTTACAATCGATCTTGGATTTATAGCTCAAAACATGCTAAAACAATCACAATTTCATAAATTCCAACATAGTGTGTAGTGAATTTCATAATAAGCAATACCCATGAGTAAATGAACTTTAAATCATGCAATTTTTAAGTAAAAGGAGGTTTGGGCATCATGGGTGAAAAGAACCTATGAAAGAAACACACATACCTTAACTTTGGAGAGCTTCTTGAAGAAGATTTGAAATGGAGACTTGAAGCTTAAATGAAATCCTTAGATCCGAAAAGAGATTGGGACACTTGAATCTTGAGGAGGACTTGGGGCTTGACTTAGTTTTCTTGAATTGCAAGAAGACTTCTTGAAAATGGAAAGAGATTAGGATACTTGAATCTATAGGAGGACTTGGGGCTTGACTTTGTTTTCTTTAATTCCAACAAGACTTCTTGAAAACCTTGAGAATGAATAAAGAATTTGATAAAAATTAGAGAGGATTTTGAGAGGTTTTTAGGGCTCAAAATAACTAGACAATGAGGGATTGTTGTTTATAATAGGCTTATTACCCAATTGTCCTGGAGTAAAAAGAATAATTTTGGAAAATTTTTGAACTAGTCTGCGTCAGGCACCCGTCGCGAACAACTACTGTGTTTTTCAAAGTTTCACCAAAAATTATTTTTCTTGGCATAGAAAAAGTATACCTTGTAGGTACTTATTTTTCCACTCAATTTTACCCTCTAAACAAGAATATGAAGTCGAATATGTGAAATTCTGCACGAATTTTGAGATATTAAAGAAAATGCATCATAAGGTCTTTTCGAACTACGTGGATGGGTATTTAAATATCCCCAATTTGAGATATAATGGAACTATGATTATGGGGCCATTTCTAGGCAAGTGTGGGACATTTCAAAGAGTGAGTTCCACTTGCATTCATTAATTATGTTGCTAAATGTAGGTGGGGATTGAACCATCACTTCATATGATCCCCTCTTGAGGTGAAGCCCCTGAAAGCAATAGACGACTTTAGAGGTTAGATCCCCTGTGGATCATAGGTGTTCTTTACCTAGCATGTACGAAATGGCTTTGGCAACATCTGTAGGATTATTGTACACTCATTGGCTCATTAGTGATTGTTGTCGGATAAGTGAAACTTCCAGAAAGTTTCCACCTTGAGTACTCTGAATCAAGTCGAGTTGAGTTAAATTCCATTGAGTTGAGTTGATTAATGAGGTTTGATTGGTTGATGGCTCACTTATCTACTCTTTATTCTTACTTTCGATAGACATTTGGCATTGTGATTGACTATATTCTGAGTTGATATTATTACTATATTATTCTACTTGTTTCTATTTCATTCAACCATCTTACATACTCATACATTCCATATCCTGACATCCCCTTGAGACTGCATCATTTTATGATGCAAAGGCAAGTACTAGATATCATCAACAGGCACTTCATTGAGGATCTAAGAATTTTAGCTTAGTTGGTGAGCCTATTTTATTTCGGAGCCTCCTTGAGGGAAGTCTACTGGTGGAGTGAAGAAAGAGGGATATTGCTGAGTTTGTTTTTAAGTACCCGAATTGCCAGTAAATTAAAGTTGAGCATCAAAGACGTTATGGATTGGCATAGAACTTTGAGATTCTTGAATAGAAGTGGGAGATGCTCAACATGGACTTTATTACTGGCCTACTGAGGTCTTGAAAGCAACATGATTTGATATGGGTGATCGTGGGTAGGATAACCAAATTGGCTCACTTCTTAGCAGTTAAGACAACTAACACTGGGGAGGAATATGCCAAGTTGTACATCCATGAGATTGTGAGGTTGCATGGAACTCCTTTGTCCATCATCTCGGACCGAGGAGTTCAATTCACCTCACAATTTTGGATATCTTTCTAGAAGAGATTGAGTACTAAAGTGAATCTAAGTACAACATTTCATCCACAAACTATTTTTTCAGGTAGAGCGTGCAATTCAGACATTAGAGTATATGTTGAGAGCCTGTGTCCTTTATTTCAGAGGAAATTGGGATGATCACTTACCATTGATTGAATTTGCATATAACAATAGTTATCATACAAGCATTCAAATGGCTCCCTATGAAGCTTTATATGAAAGGAAATGTAGATCACCAATTTGGTGGTTTGAGGTTTGAGAAGCTTAGTTGATTAGACCTGATCTTATCCATCAGTCCATAGAGAAGGCAAAGGTAATTAAGGAGAGGTTACGGACTACACAAAGTCACCAAAATTCTTACACCGATGTGAGGAGAAGAGATTTAGAGTTTGAGGTGAATGATTGGGTGTACTTGAAAGTGTCACCTATGAAGTGTGTTATGAGATTTGGGAAGAAGGGTAAATTGAGTCCTTACTATATTGGTCCCTATCAGGTTGAGAAGAGGATTGAGAAGGTTGCTTATGAGTTAAAGTTGCCTTCCGAGATAGACTCAATTCATCCAGTATTCCATGTCTCGATGTTGAAGAAATGTTTGCGAGATCCTTTACTGGTAATCTCTGTTAAGAGCATTGGAGTAAAGGATAGTTTGTCCTATGAGAAGATTTCTATCCAAATACTTGATCGTCAGATTCGCAAGTTGATAACCAAAGAGATCACCATTGTCAAATCTGTGGAGAAATCGATTCATTGAGAAAGCCACATGGGAAGCTGAGAAAGAGATAAAAACTAAATATCCGCGTCTATTCGTGCCTAATAATGAGACTGTTGAAGGTAATGTTCTTACCCTTGGCTAAATTGATATTTCTATTCTTGAGTTAATATGTTTATTCTTGAGTCTGAGTTGAGTTTGCTGAGGTTGATGAAGAGTTGAGAGTTTGAGTTGTTGAGTAAGTATAGAGATGAGTCTTGAGTCTATTAGAAAACTCGTTAGGAGAATCTTTTGCGAAAAATACCTATGTTGGACAAGGTCCACATCACAAACCCCCTTGTTCTGAGGCGAATGTTTTTTCAAATTTTTGTGAGGGGCATTCCAGACCTTTCTCAACCCCTCCTAAACTCAGAACACGATCTAAATGGGTTGTTTTAAGCATAAAAAGGGTTTTAAATCCTATTCTATGTCATTTCTAAGTTCTTGAAAGAGACTAGGGCTAAAGAGAGGAGAGAAGGAGAGAGGAAGTGAGGAGTTTGAGGATAGGTGTTGAGGATTGATTGTCAAAAGCTTCACAGCAGGTATGTAAGAATAAATTAAAGCATGAGATTTTTCTCTCATGTGCCCCATTGATGGTAACAGAGGAGTTGAGAGTCCATGAGTCCCCGTATATGTTTCTTGAAATACATTCTTGATTATTTTCTTGAAAATTATATCTATTGCATGTATTTTCATATATTGATGATCATCACAAACTTATTTTCTTGAATTGAATACGTTTCAAGAGATATTGTGTAAAACCTATATGTTAATTTATGAAAGCATGTATGAGTGAACTTAGGGATAAAGTCTAGAGCCTTAACTTGAGTATATTGATGGTAATCTTGATGTGAGTATGAGGTTGAGTTAATTGAGCTTGATAATCCTATGAGTCTTCATAACTGAGTTCTTGAGTTTTTTCTAAATGACTTCTTCTAAAATGATGATCTGAGTCCTTGAGTTCTTAATGAGAATTGAGTTAATGAGATGAGTTAAAGTCTTGAAAAATAATGGAGGACTTTTTATTTTGACTTAATGAGATGATGAGAGTCTCCATGAGTCTGATTGAGTTGATGAGTGCCTCCTTGAAGCTAATTGAGATAAGGAGGAGTCTTATGAGCATTGAGTCTTGGGAGGAGTATCGAGCATTGAAATGAGTAAGAGTGAGGCTCATTTGCACTCATTAACTGCGTCGCCAAGCGTAGGAAAGGATTGAACCATTACTTCAGATGGTCCCATCTTGAGGTAAAGCCCCTAAAAATAATAGAGGACTTTTGAGGTTAGATCCTTTGTGGATCATAGGCCTTCTTTACCTGAAAAGTACGAAATGGCTGTGGCAACATTAGCGGGACAATTATACAATCACTGGCTCCTAAGTGATTATTGTTTGATAAGAGAAACTCCCAGAAAGTTTCTACCTTGAGTACTCTGAGTTGAGTTGAGTTGAGTGAGTTGAGTTGAGTTGAGTTGAGTTGATTGATGAGGTTTGATTGGTTGATGAGTCACTTGTCTACTCTTTTTTCTTGCTTAGATAGACATTTAACATTCTGATTAAGTATATTCTAAGTTGATGCTATTACTATATTATTCTACCTGTTTTTGTTTCATTTAGACATTTTACATACTTGTACATTCCACGTACTGATGTCCCCTTTGGATTGCATCATTTTATGATGTAGAGGCAGGTACTAGAGATCGTCAACAGGTACATCGTTGAGGATCTGAGCATTTCAGCTGAGTTGGTGAGCCTCTTTTACTTCGGAGGATCATTGTATTTATTTTCATCTTGCTTATTGGAGTTAGACTTGAGTTAGCTTTATTTTATTTTTAGGTAGTCATGGGTCTGTCATTGGCACCGCTTGATAGTGATAGAGGCTTCATAGACTAGAGTTAAGTATTGATGTTGAGACTTGTTGAGGTAGTTTCTTTCATACTAGCTTATTTATTTAATATGATATTTGAGTTATAAATTGCCCATTCTTATCTTGTCTTCCCCTGAGTTTTCTGAGTTATATATTGAATGAATGGATATGATGAGGCCAAGTGATTCGCTTGAGAACTAGCAATAATCTCTGAGTGCGGGCCATGTCTAGGGTACCCTCCCGGGACGTGCGAAGCAAGTTAGTTTTAGTTAGTTGTTCATTAACTATAAAAGATATGATATGAATACCTAACTATAAAAGTACCTATTTAGAAAGTAAACATTAACTAAAGCACCTAATGTCATATCTTTGAGATGGAAACAACAAGACTGCAATCCCTAACTATAAAAGATATGACATGAATACCTATGTAGACAATGTTAATCAGAAGTAATGTGAAGCTCATGCTTCTGAAGAAGATAAGAATACTAGTTCATCTGCAAAAACTTATATATCAGGGAAACTGTCTAGCTGATTGGCATGATATAACTTGCTAAAATATTAGAAAGGAGTTGACTATCATGTTCGATGTACGTGGTCCTCCTCCTGGAAACATCTACGAAATATCATTCTGTTATGTTGTGAGTTACCAAGAACCATTCGACATGAAGAGTTACCACAAGATAAGTTCGCATAGGATTAAAGGTGTGGCTTCCATTAGTCTTTTGAAGAAATTGATCAAGAATGAACTAAAACTACACGTGAAGGAACTATATTACCTGGAAAGGCTTTGAACGACTTATGTCATCTTGGCTAGTATGGAATTAGAAAGAAAAAGCAGTTGGTAAGAGCTTGCTAAGTGTCTGGACAACTTGATTGTATAGACACAAAAAGTGTTGTTTTTTGCTGTATTTTTATGTTGTTCTTGATGTTTGGAAGGGGGTGATTCGTTTTGTTTTTGATCTTGGTATTAGTAGTCAGCTGGATGATTTTTCAAACTGAAAACCAATGCAACGGTATTTCATTTAGTGTTATTTGTTGTTTTCTTTTCTTCAGTTAGTGTATTTTTATCCATTAGTTTTTGGGCACATATATATGTAGCTCTAGTTCATCTCCTCTTTATTTGTGCTCATTCAAACTTATAAATGTTATGCATATAAAAACAGTAGTCTTTTTATGTGTATTGTTCAGATAAAATTACTCATTTTTTTTGTAAAAACTAACTCACCACCCTGATAAAATTCAAATCTGACCCAATTAAATTAATTCACCTCCCTAAATTGCAAAATGTGTTGTAGAAACAAAGCATTGAAGGACAAGATGACAGTCTAATGTCGAACAACACAACATGATAATAGAGAGCGTGCTGCTACTAAAAACTCAATATAAATGATTTTCTGCTTTCACTTTTTTATGCTTCACAATAGCCCTCCTTTTCATTTCCAATTCATTCTCTTTGTTGTACTTATCTGGAGCAATCCGACAGAAGAGCAAGCAAAATTCAAAATTTTACCTTCCTTCTGGTTTCTAAATAATCATAATCACTGCTTAATATCTCTCAGTTGCTTGTTCATAAGGTTAAAAAAACAATCATGTCTATTAAAGTACAACAGTATAAATCTCCCTCTCTGGCTATTACTATTATTTACTACTAAATCCACTAGTATTGTCTTGTTGAGAGATC
>DF362810.1:6732-18978 GCA_000787875.1 Solanum virginianum
ATTATATGTAATGAAATATTATGTTTTAACGTTGGGAGTATACACTTGATGTTTGGGTGATATAATATGGTTCTTGGAGTATATAGAAGTGCTTGAATATGATAAATATGTATATAATTGAATGCTGCCCTGTTTTTGCTTTTGTAATAAAAATGGAATTCGTTAGTGAATTTAGTAAGGTTATGGCCTTGGAAGGCTTGTTGTTGGTTGTTGGATTGTTGTTGTTGATGAATTGGAGCCGAGATGGATTCTCGAGGTGGTCTAGTTTATGGGGAAGTGCTGGTGAAATTTTTATAAGAATTAGGGCCAAATTTGGGATTTAAGGCCCGAAAAGGATCTTAACTAACCGTGAGCGTTATTATGATTTTGTAGACATTGGACATCCAAAAGAATAAATTGGATTGGCATGACGTTGGAGTTAGTTTGATGGAGGAATTAAGGTATGTAAAGTACCTTATTTCTATGGCATGATTTAGTTGCATGTAACTAGTGCTATAAGTTTGAAAGGTTTCCCCTTCCTTTGAAATTCGAGCTTAATTAATTCATATGTTCCTTCCTTTGACATATTTCCGAGTGTTTTGTAAGCTCTAAACCAAGTATGTTCCTCCTAAGTCAAAGTAGTCCGGGTTCCCATCAGCCGTGGGACCCACGACACCTCTTTCTTGAAATTTAACAACTCTAAAAGAATTCAAGACAAATAATATCTTATCTTTCAAATATGAAGGTTTCACTACTCTTTTGGGATTTTTAATAATGATTTTGTGCATATGACTTCTCACGACTCTACTCATGCCTACTATGACCTCGTTCACCAGTTCCCGGGCCAGTTGTTATCATGCGTATTATAATATGTATATATATATTTCGGAGTGGGTTGGATACGGCGGGGTCGGCTCGACCCAAGGGTCGGCTTCGCTTAGATTGGTGATGTGGTGAGATTAGGCCTTTGGTTTGGTGGCATCCTGCCACATTTACAATAGGATTTGTGAGTTTAGGGACGCCAGCTCACTTACCCTATGTTTGTGATTTGTGTCGGAGATTTCGGAGATTTGAACCTTTCTGGTGTGATGCTGTGGTATAGCACGAGTTTGGAGGTCGCCATCATTATTGTCTGGTAGGCATCAGTATGATATATTTTGAAAAGACAAAAGAAATATTTCTTTAATATTTGTGTTTGAATTTTATACCTCTGTTCGCTTTATTACTTTTATTTATACCTTGTACTTTTCACTTTACATATTCGGTACGTACTTCGTACTAACCCCCTTTGCTTCGGGGGCTGCGTTTCATGCCCGCAGGTACTGACCCATCAGCTGAGGACTTCCGTCTGCTGTTTGAAGTGCTCCTCTACTTCGGAGTCCACCTATGGTTGATATGCTTACTTTTGCTAACTTACATTATATATGTAAGATTGGTATTTGTTGTCTGACTTTTTATTCACGTCTGGGTGCCCAATCCGGGCACAAGTCACGGCCCACGGGGTTGGATCGTGACATCAATTACCTTAAAACATGAAATGCTACTTTAAGATGTGGCTCTCTTGTTGCTTGCAAGAACTGACTAAGATGTTGTACACTATATGTAATATCTAGTCTTGTATTGTAAGAAAATTTAGCTTTTCCACTAATTTTTTGTAATAACTTGGATCAAAGAGTAACAGTCCCTCAGTTGAGCTCAACTTAACAGAAGGATCAAGTGGTGATGTTGTTGTGCTATAGTTTAAGCAGTCAAACTCCTTGAGTAAGTCTATAGTGAACTTCTTCTATGATATCAAGACTCCATCATCTTTGTATAGAATTTCCAGCCCCAAGAAGTATTGAAGTTTTCCTAAATCTTTAATTCTGAATTCAGTATCCAAGTATGCTTTCAGGGATTCAACCTTTACCAGATCAGTCCCTGTCAAAATGATATCATCCACATATATTGCCACAAAGACTGTGGACATACCAATTTTCCCGTAAAAAAGAGAGTAGTCACTGGTGGAATGTGAGTATCCTCTTGAGCAAAGTGTGGTAAGCTAACTTTTCATACCATTGTCTACTTGCTTGTTTCAATTCATATAAGGACTTTCTCAACTTGCACACCATTCTTTTGTCATCAACTAGTAACCCTTGAGGAATAGTCATATATACTTCCTCATGAAGATCACTATGAAGGAAAACATTATTAACATCCAGTTAGTATAAGCTCTACCCTTTCTTGACAACTAGGCCAATTAATGTTCTCACAGTGGTCATTTTTACCAAGGGTGAGAAGGTTTCATTGTAATCAATCCCAGCTTGTTGTGTGTACCCCTTGACAACTAGTCTGGCTTTGAGTCTTTCTACTGTTCCATTAACTTTATGTTTGATTTTATACACCCACTTGCACCCTATTGCTTTCTTTCCTGCAGGCAGAGGTACTAAATCCCATGTTTTGTTTGGATGTAGTGCCTGAAACTTTAATGTCATGGCTGCTTGCCATGCAGGAGCTAAAGATGCCTTCTTATATGAGAAAGGTTCAATGTCATGGTAAATGTGTTTCATTAACTGCTGACTTTCAGGACTAAAAAAGGTTCAATGTCATGGTAAATGTGTTTCATTAACTGCTGACTTTCAGGACTAAAAGTGCTCAAGGAAATAGGATGGTTGATATGGTTGATATTGGGGTGTGAGATAGCATCTGGAGTTGAGGTAGGTTGTAGAGATGGTAGGGTGTAAGTGTATTCATTTAGATATTTTGGGATGGTATGTAACCTGGTTGTCCTTCTAAGTAATGGTTCACTCTGGTGATGTGTAGGGCTTAATGCATCATTGTTGTTGGCATTTGTGTTTATCACAGGATCTGAATGATAGGATCAGTGGTTTCATTATTATCCAACACATGATCATCAATAGCATTGTTTGAAAAGTCCAACAATTCAGAATTAAGATTTATCTTTTTTAAGACAAAAGTAAAACTAGAATCAGGAAAGACCATAGCAAAAGGAAAGATTGACTTATAAAATATCACATCCCTGGAAGTGTGTATCCTTCTGGTTTCCAAGTCAAGAACCTTATAACCCTTGGTATTGTAAGGATATCCAACAAATATGTGGGGTGTGGATCTTGGTTCTAGCTTATCTTTATGGGTTTTTAAAGTGGCTGGAAAACATAGGCAACCAAAAAATCTGAGATGGGAATATGTAGGTTGTTTATTGTATAGTATCTCAAAGGGTGTTTTGTTTTAGAATGTTGTGGAAGGGAGTATGTTGATCAAATATGTTGCAGTCAAAACATTCACCCCAATATTTTATGGGAATTCTTAAATGATATAGTAAGGCTCTGACAGTCTCAAGCAAGTGTTTGTGCTTTCTCTCCACTACATCATTTTGTTGTGGTGTATAGGGACAAATTCTTTGGTGAATGATTCCTTTGTTTTGGAGAAAATCAGAGGTTTCTTTATTGTTAAACTCCAAACTATTGTCTGTCCTGATAGATTTCTTTGTTTTGGAGAAAATCAGAGGTTTCTTTATTGTTAAACTCCAAACTATTGTCTGTCCTGATAGATTTAACTGTGGTGTTGAAAAAGTTTTCAATAAGAGATATCAAAGCCTTAATGGTCTTTAATGTATTGCTCTTGCAGCTAAGCAATTAGGTCTATGTTGTTCTGCTAAAGGCATCAACTATTGTGAGGAAATATTTCTGGTTTTCATGAGTTGGTGTATGATATGGCCCCCACAAGTCAATGTGGAGCAAGTCAAAGGATTTAGTTGATTATGGTGTTGCTTTGGTAGGAAAGGGAAGTCTTGCCTGTCTTGCCATAGGACAGATAGTGCAAGTAAAGGGTTGTCTAGGGGTAAAAGAAAAAGGGATCGTGGATATACCTTTCATCTTACCAAAGGGTACATGGCCTAGCCTTGTATGCCATAAATGATCCACACTATTGTTAAGAGATATAGGTGACATATCAGACTCAAAAGGACATAGATTATTGACAGGGTGCTGTAAATTGCAACAAACTTCTTTATTATTTGTAGGAATGGATCTTACACATGGAATAGGAAATGAATCAGAAGTTTCCTTATTCAAAACATGTAAAGTAGAAATAGGTAAGATTGAATGTCCATAGGAAGTAGGATCATGAGTTGTAGATGATGTATGGTAAGATGATGAGCAATTATGGCACCATGAATAGATGAAATACAAGCCATTCCTTGCTCTACCAATCTTAGAGGGCTCTTCAGTGAAGGGCCCTACATAAAACATGAGTTACTATTAAAATCGACAATTTCTTTAAGTTGTAGAGTCAAACAATGGACAGAAATCAAGTTGAACTTGAAACTAGGCACAAACAATACTTTGTATAAGATCAATGTTGGACTGAAATGAACATCACCAATCTTAGTCACCTTGACTTTATATCCATTTGGTAGGGTAACCAAAAAAGGGTAAGGTAAGGTTCTAATTTTAGTGAGTAAGGTTTTATTGAAAGTCATATAGTTTGTGCCTCCTGAGTCTATTATCCATGAATCAACAGTTATTTTAACACAGTCACATGGTAATCACCAATCTCAATAATAGAGGAGTAACAAGCTAAGCATCTGGAGTTGAGGTAGGTTGCCTCTGTTTTATTAGCTAACCAACCCTCCAATCTCAATAATAGAGGAGTAACAAGCTAGGATACCTGCAAGATTTACAGCTCCATGTCCATTGATGAGGTTGTCTACACATTCATTATGGCTTTTTTCTCCCTGGACTTGAATACTTCCCAGCAAGCTTAATAGTTGGCTGTTTTGTTCCTTTGTTATGCTATGACTCAAACTCTAATCATGTCTCTGCAAAATATTGCCCTTACAGTTTTCAGCTAGTGGAACACTGGCATTTTCAAACACATTTATTGCTGATCCAGAGCTTTTTCCGTTGGTGAATCTAAACCCTTGAGGGAATCCATGCAGTTTATAATACTTAGCTTCTGTGTGACTTGTCTTCTTACAATAATCACAAAATAAATATGCTTTGTTGTGATTTGGAGGATAAGTCTGGAATGTACTACTGGAATTCCTTGTGTGATTAGATGATGAGTTATTAGGAAAATTTCCTTTGTACACACCCTTGGCCCCTTCTTTATGTGAAGCATAGTTGGTTTGGAAGCTGTTATTGTTCCTAAAACCAGTGTTGTTTCCTGCATTTGCATTCAATGAAGTGGAATCTAGATGAACACAACTATGAGGCTTGACTTCTCATCACTTTTCCTCTTGAATTAGGATTGAAAATGCTTGAGCCATAGTAGGAAGAGGATTCATCATCAATATACTCCCTCTGACAGTGGTGTAAACTTCATTTAAGCCCATCAAAAACTAGATGATTCGCTTGTCATGTTCTACCTTATGCAATCTGTTCTTTTCACCACATGTACATGCACAAGTGCATTGTGCATTCATATCCAAAATGTTCATCTCCTCCCACAAATGTTTGATGTTATTGTAGTATGCAGTGATATCTAGGCTTCCTTGTGTTAGGTCACTAATTTCTTGTTGGAGTTGGTACAACTTTGCACCGTTGGCCTGATCGTATCTATCCTCCAGCTCTTCCCAGAGCTCCTTAGCATTTCTCATATATTGTAAACTACCAATTAATTCCTTCGACAGAGAGTTCAAAATCCAAGCGGTTACCATATTATCATATCTCTCACACTGTGTGAGATCTGGTGAATTAGTAGCTGGTTTTGGAGTTTTGCCATTGATTAATCCAGTTTTGTTTTTCATAGAAAGTACTCGATGAATACCTCGTCTCCAAGATCGATATCCCATTCCAGTGAAGATGATTGGAGTTATCTTCGATCCTGCATTCTCTGAGGGATACATGTACAAAACATTGTTGGGATCTATCAATTGAGATTTTGATTGTGTTGAACTGCTTGTCATCATCACAATTGCTTATCACTTTGTCAACTTTAACAATTGACAAGAAGCAATCTGCTATTGATTTGGAGAAGACAACTTGAAGAAGACGTAGAGAAAGTGAAAATACAGAGAAGGTGAAAATGAGAAGGAATCGAAGGGAAATCACAGATCCCAAAATGAGATCTTTTGTACGAAAAGCTTGCAACTACAAGTTAAAAAAGGAGAAGATCCTAGGCTCTGATACCATGTTAAACTTGAAGTTTGATCAAAGATGATAATGTAGTGGTGAACTCCATGAAAGGAGCTTGAAGCTCCATCTGAGCTGATCTGGACCAGAGAAAAAATGAAGATGAGTGAATTTGGGGGAAATGAAAAAATTACTCTCATTTCACTGACTTGGTATTATTTATACAAGATATAAAATGAAAAATAGCATCTAACTAATTAACGAGGCTAACCAACAGAATTAGTTACTAATCTGATATTAACAAAGAAAGGTTGAACACCATGGTGAAAAAAGGACTCTGTCATGACCCAACCTATGGGCTGTGACTAGTTTCTGATTGGGCACTCAGACATAATTTCTACTTCACACTTCAATTATATTAACTAACTTGTTTACAGAAATTTCGGCAGAGTTTCCTCTGTTTTATTAGCTAACCAACCCTGCACATAGATAGTCCCAGCAAATAGATCAAACATATATATATATACGCGGGCCGACAAGGTCACCGCTGCGGTTGAACTGCCCAGCAAACACAACATATGTACATGATATACAACTGACTGACATACCCAACATACTCAGCACAAGTACATAATATACAGACTGACTGACATGGCCAACATACCAACAGGAGTCCACACACCTCTAAGACCAACAAACTGCAAACAAACTGAATCATATAATGGGACAAGGCCCAAGTCATACCCTCAAATATATATGATACAAAGCAATAAAGTAGTGTATACCCAAAGCGGCTCCGAAGCAAAGGAGCTCTCCAACTACAAACAGGGGTCCTAAACTGGTGGCCCGCTACTCTATGCGTCGGTACCTACGGGCATGAAACACAGCCTGCGAAAGAAGGGGGTCAGTACGAGGTATGTACCGAATATGTAAAGTAGAGGGTACATATGTATACAAAAGTAAAAAACTGAGCAGGAGCATAGGAGCCAAACTTATATGCAGTATCAAACAAATGTTATCATTTTAGTTTCAAACTATCAAAAGAATATTTATGTTGCCTTTTCAAAATATCAAACTGATGCCTAATGGACCGGAAAGATGGCGATCCCCAAACTAGAGCCATACCACAGCATCACATCGGAAAGTTCAAATCCCGACATCTCCAACACGGACCGGAATGATGGCGACCCCCAAACTAGTGCCATACCACAGCATCACACCGGGAGGTTCAACTCTCGACATCTCCAACACGAATCACAAACAAATGTAGGATGTGTGAGCCGGCGTCCCTGTACTCACAGATCCTATAGCAAATGTGGCATGGAGCCACCAGACCAAAGGCCCAATCTCACCATATCACCAAACTAAGCGAAGCCGACCCTTGGGCCGAGCCGACCCCACCGTACCCAACCAACTCCAGAATACATACATACATAATATACTACGCATGATAGCAACCAGCCCGGGAACCGGCGAACGAAAGCATACTTTGGCACGAGTAGAGTCGTGAGGATCAAATGCATAAAATCCATTTTAAAGGTTTAAGAATCCGAAAATATTTCCATATTAGGAACAAAATATCAATTATGCCAAAATATTCATACTAGGATTTAACAAACTGTTCATTTCCGGAATCACAATATTATGTACCAAAAATTCCAAAGAATAACAAAGTGTTCAGATTTAGGAGTAACATATTATTCTTACACTTTTAGAATTCCCAAGGAAATAGAAAAATGCGCAATTTCACACTTAATACCTTATTGTTATTAAGAATCCCAACTAGTAGTAAGTTGCTCATGTCCGAAAATAATAATAATAATAATAATATCAATAATAAAACCTAGCTTATCTTAAATTCTTTCACATTATCCGGGGTACTAGAACACATATTGGTTTAAATTTATCAAACTTTCACAAACTTACATACTTGGGTTTCACACTTTTATCTTGCAACTTTAAGACTCCAACTTTCTCATTTTTCACACTTTAAATAGCAAACTCTTAGCTTCCAACTAACTTGCTTTTTTTTTGCCCAAATTCATACTAAATATGCAAATTTAAAGGTGCAAACACTAAGTAGGAACTTCTTTGTTCACAAGAAAGACCAAAACGTACATAACTCACTTTTGTGATGAAAATTCTAAGGAATTGAAATTCTTGGAACTTATTACATTTCTAAGAGCCAAAGTTTAATCATGCCGAAAAACCGAGAAGCTTTACATACCTTTCCTCTTACGCCAAATTAATTCCAACGTCAAGTTAATCAACTTGCTCATCCGGACGAGCAATACATACAATATTTACAATAATGGTTCCAATTAGTCACAATCCTTTATGGTTCTTAAATTCTCAAATTCAACCTTAACTTTTGCAAAATTTTTTCCAGCATTTCTCCTTAAATTAGACCATCCCGAGGCTCTATTTCAGCCTCCATTCAGCAACAACAACAATAACAATGATTACACCACAACAATGAACCATTATAAGTCTAAAACTTCGATAACTCACTAACGAACTCCATTTCTAGTCAAAACTGAAAACAGGGGCAGCATACCTATTTCATACATATTTAACACCTCCAAACACTCCAAGAACCCAACTATATTAACCAAGCATCAAACAAAACCGCACAACGTCAAAGCGCAACATTTTAGCACTTATGTCTATTCAAATTCAACCCACTCTTCAAGAACAATCACAAACCATTTCTAATGTTCCTTTCACCCCACAAGAACCATTTTCATCTCATTTAAACACAACTACAAGGTTTTAAGACAATTTAATTTCTTATACAAAATTTCTCCCAATTTTGAATTACTTGAAAATCCTACAACTAATCCAAACAAACAATTCCTTCAAGGTTTTCTTGCAATATAACATCCATAATCACCTATACAAACTTTAATTTTAACTCAAACTGAAGAAAATTCAATATACCTTAATAACCCTTCAAGAAACTCAAATCGCGAATTCCGAATTTCTAGGTGTTTCCTCGACAAACCAACACTTCCACGATACTTGGGGGACTTAATATACTAGTCTTGAAGCATCAAAATAATTGAAAGATCAAAAAAGAACAAATTTGCTCTTCTTACTGGTCACACCCGAGAGGGGTTTTCAGGTTTGAGGAGTTTTTTGCTCAAGTTTTTTTTTAAGTATAGAAGGCCTTGGTCTTGTACAATAATACATATACACATTATATGATAAGGTTTTGTGACCTCTTGGTCCCACCCACACACATGGCTCATAAATTATTTGACAAAATTTCCCCCTTAATAAATACCCTTATTCAAGACTTGGTTTTACAAACAAACACTTGTCCAAAATTTACATTTATATGTTGAATACATATTATACATGTGTACACATATAGTCTTAAACATATACTCCTTCTTACAATATTATCACTTTGCCCCCAAATTTTCTAGAATTGACCCTTAGGTCTCAATTCTCCATAATTGTACTCCTCCTTACAATATTATCACTTTGCCCCCAAATTTTCTAGAATTGACCCTTAGGTCTCAATTCTCCATAATTGATTTAGTGCACAAAAGTATGGGTTCTAACAAACCAACTAACTAAAGTAATTACATTAATAATGATAGAATCTCAACAATCTGCAGAACGGGGGATTCTTACTTGAAGAAAAAATAGTCTGCTTCTCTTCAACAAGAAATACAATAGTCATTAGATTTTTAGGAACGGCCCAAGACTTTCGCGTTCGCCTACTTGAGAAGCAGCGGGGGTAAGAAGTTACTTCGTCAAGTTCGAGTCCTAGTCGCTACCCAAAAAGAGGTAAACTTTCTAGGCCTTCAGATTAATTCTTGATTTTCATTGTTGTTTCTTGTTTATGTGTTCTTAGGAGTATGATAAGGTCTGGCTGCTGATGGATATTAGTAGGAAATTATTATTATTTTTTCATTCTGTACATTGCTAGGCTTCTTGCTTCTTCTAGCATCATTCTTGTTGAACACTGAAAATTTGAAGTTTCCAAAGTTATGTATAGCTATGCTTGTTTTATACATGTATCTGATGAATGTCAAATTTTTTTCGATATGCTCTTTCAGGCTTCGATTCGCTAAGTTATAATTGGTTTGCATTTTCGTGTTTTAGGTTTGGTTTTTCTCCATTTTGTCCTGTTTATTGTTGTAAAGATTTGTTGCCTAAATTTCCTCAGATGACTCTTTGTTCCATTCTTCTATACCCACTATTATCATCTACTAAACGAATGTTTGGTCTGAGTCAGTAGGTTCCAGATGCTAAATATAAATCTTTGGTTGAGCATTGAAGTGTTCTTTTAGATTTCATGTCTAATAGTTTATTTCTTACCTCTTTTTGAGTCTAAACTAATTCATGTATTGTTGCCTTTGTTTGACATCTTGGTTATTCTCTTCCTGCATATAATTGTCAAGATAAAATGGAAGTTTTAATTTTGTTAGGAGATCATATTTGTTTACTTAGTTGATTCACTGATTGGCTATACATTAATAAGCTCTCTCCACAATAGCTTTGTGACACTTCGTAACTCTATGCTCTTATGTATCCATGTTTCAAGTCTTATTTGGTCAATTTTGGGGTGTATTAGGTTCATGGGAGACTCCTAGTCCTTAACGAGTCCAAGACATCTCTAAGAGTTGAGTTTTGGATGATGGTTCATACAAGGGTCAATTTTAAACAAGCATACCTCTTGGTACATTTGGAACTGGTGGCCCAGGACATGTCAAATGAAATCCCTTTGAGTTAGCTTTGCAATGCACTTGGTTTCACCTCATTCCAATGTCGGATGAAGGAGTTATGATCGTTTTCGTGAAACCCTCCCGTGTAGTAAAGCCCCACGGGCACCCATACAGGCAGTGTGGCCTTGTATGGGTCGTGGAAAAGAAGACCTTTTTGATGATTTTCTTAAGTATTGAACAACTGTATACTGACAACATATTTGAGAAAAGAGTCTTTTAAGTGTTTCAAGTGATTCTAAATGAAACGTCACGAGACATTTCTTTGTTGTCATTGCTTCCAAAAACATTATCAGTTGGGATAAAAACTTTTAATTTGCAGTGATCCAAAAGCATTCATTTTCAAGTTTGATCGGGATGATTGCTTATCCTAAAAAGTATAAACATTCGAGCATGGAAAATAGTTATTAGCAAAAGATTCTTGACCTCGAGAATCTCATGAATTCTAAGTTATACATGTACAACAGTTAATCTATTCTAGCGGACTATATCCAATTCTCAAATCCAAAGAAGCTGTAGATAGATAAACATGTAGATGTTTCTTGAAAGCCTGCCAAACACCTATCTCACTCAAATAAAATAAGAAAGTGAAATAAAGCTTTTATAAACATCTACATATATGTATACCTTAAAATTTGTGAATGGGATATATCTTCAGCTTCGAATTGGAGAATGGGATATACTTATGTGTATACATTAGAATTCATAAGATTCTCGAGTCAAGAATCTTTCCCAATCTGCCCTGCTAGAACTTTTATTCTTTTTAGGGCAAGCATCCATCCAGACTAAACTTGAAAAGAATGCTTTCGTGTGCTAAGAAAATTTTTAGCCCAACTGCTAAGGTTTTTAGAAGCAATGACAACAAAAGAAATGTCTCGAGAAGTTTCATTTGGAATCACTTGAGACACTTGGAGACTGTTTTCTCAAACTTGTTGTCAGTATACAACTGTTCAAGACTTAAGAAAATTATTATGTGGGTCTTCTTAAGAAAAATAAAACCATTTCGAATGCTGTACTGTGCAGGCTTGGATGTGTTTGTAAAATACCAGGATTTATCCGTAATGAACCATTCAATCTTAAACTGTGGCTTCAACAAGAAATACAATAGTCATTAGATTTTTAGGAACGGCCCAAGACTTTCGCGTTCGCCTACTTGAGAAGCAGCGGGGGTAAGAAGTTACTTCGTCAAGTTCGAGTCCTAGTCGCTACCCAAAAAGAGGTAAACTTTCTAGGCCTTCAGATTAATTCTTGATTTTCATTGTTGTTTCTTGTTTATGTGTTCTTAGGAGTATGATAAGGTCTGGCTGCTGATGGATATTAGTAGGAAATTATTATTATTTTTTCATTCTGTACATTGCTAGGCTTCTTGCTTCTTCTAGCATCATTCTTGTTGAACACTGAAAATTTGAAGTTTCCAAAGTTATGTATAGCTATGCTTGTTTTATACATGTATCTGATTA